>MU739067.1:16516-68336 GCA_026770625.1 Nicotiana glauca | reverse complement strand
AAAAAAAAAAAAATATATATATATATATATATATATATATATATATATATATATATAGAGAGAGAGAGAGAGAGAGAGAGAGAGAGAGAGAGTTAAACTATTAGAGATGTAAGATGCATAGTTCTTGCATTTCAATTTTTTAAAACAATAATAAGAGTCTAAAAAAAAGATGTTTCATTAAATAACTATGGAAAAAGAGCCAAAATTCAGTCTCTTTTTGCTATTGGAGACGTAAGTTGTGCGTATCACAATGCTAAATTATACATTTCATATTGCAAAATCCTAAATATTAGGAAATTTTTCTTTCAAAAGTAATATGGTTATGTTACTGTTCAGTTAAGGAAATGATTTATACACGGTAAAGTTATAGTAAAAATTAAAGTCCTAAATATTCTTACATAGTTTAAACAAAGAAAGATTTAATAATAAAATATTTTCATTGATTTTGAAGTACTAAATATTAAAATAATCTAATTACTATTTGTCCAATAAGGATTCTATTTTTAAAGGGTAAAAAAGATGAACGATATTTCGCTAAGGAATTTCGTGCTTTTAATATAATACTAGTTTTTACGTTCATGCGTTGCATGAGATTCTTAAGTCAATTATTTATGAAAAATTTTCAAAATTATAGAAACGTTATATACAAAAAAATCATTTTTCAAGCAAATGATTTGAAAAAAGAAGAAAAGATATGTAGCAATTTGATCAATTATGGATCTTTTTTGTATTTCGTAGTGTCGGTTAAGGATTTCAGACATCAAACTATGTCAATTATTTGTATAGAGATATGCTTGTGCTTCGTCATCTATTGAGCATGTACCGAAAATCAATGAGCATGGTTTGATTGATATTGTCTGAATCCAAATTTTAATATTTAGTCATTTAATAAAAGAACAATAGAGTAGATGATGCCACAAATTAAATCTTCTCCATTAATTAATATATTTACATCTTCCTCTTTAAGTCTCCTTCTATTATAAAAATAAAAGAAATTAGTTTATAAACTACCTCACATATAAGGAAGACGAAATAACTCATGAACATACTATCAAGATAAAGAGAAGAGAACGAATATTAATTATAGTCCCACTTACTTATAATTCAGCCGCGCCCTTGAACGCTAGTTATAGCCATGTTGAGCAAAATATTATAATATAGTTCCTTTGGATGGAAATTGTGGAGACCGTATTCCACTGTTCCGAGTGTCGTTTAATTCAAACTTTACATCAACATCCCTTCCAACAAACAAACAAAATCTTGCTTAACCCATAAAGATCATTACTAGAAATTCAGGAAACAAAAACCAACAATTTGCGATCAAAATTGGTCTGTCAAGAAAAGCGATCAAAGTGGGTCGCTAAATTGGAGAAAATTATTAAATAATTATTCTAAATACATTAGCAACCAAGGTTGGTCGCTTTTTGGTCGATAATGTGGTCAAAATATTGACCGGACTGGTCAGACTTGTTTGGTCAAAGAGATATTGAAATTAGCGACCAACTTTGATCGCTAAAGTGGGACCCAGTTATAAAATTTTAATAAATATAATTTAAAATTAGCGACAAAAGTTGGTCGCTTACGAAAGGAGGAGCAGATAGAGACCAACTTTGGTCGCTTTAAAAAGATTATAAAATATAAATAAATATAATTTAAAATTACATAGGAATGTATACCAACCACTGCACGATAGGAATGAATAAGGAGTTGTTTTTGCTAATACCCTATAGCCTCTCGAAGATAAATATAAACATCTCCATACTGATCTACAAGACTTTATTAGGTTTGCCCATGACTTGTGAGACCTACATTAACCTAGTACTCTGATACCATGTTGTCATGGCCCATTTCCATCACAAGTCATGATGGCGTCCAACACCATTGGTGGGCAAGCCAATGCGGAAATTTCTAAACAAGTCCTCATTTTACTTTTAACAAACAATTGCAAAAATTACTTAAAGTAAGATTTGAATGAAACAATAACCCATAATGTTTCAAAATAATTATACAAATCCCCAAAGTAAAAGTCTACCAAAGTGTGTGCCAAGACCTGGTATCACAAGTTGTGGGTAACTAGTAGAATATACAAAAGAATCAATCTATCCTACGGTCCGAAATAGGATAGACATCAAAAATAATAAGGAAGACTTCTTCGGGTGGCTGAACGGCATTGGAAGGGAAAACAGCTCAACGTGGAAGTCTCAAAATCTGCTCAGGGATGCACACCAGACTGATAGCCAGATACACCAGCCTCAGACCTTGTACAATTAAGTACAGAAGTGTAGTATGAGTACATAAACAATATGTACCCAGTAAGTATCACGTCTAATCTTGAAAAAGTATAGACGAGAGGTCGACTTGATACTTACTAGGGTCAATAATATAACAAGGTATTTATGCTAAGAACGAGAGTCACAATTAATCAACAGTTTGTAGCAAGAGGTAATAGATCATGTCCTAAACAATTTAGCATTTTACTAGTTACACTTCAAGTAATGAACGGGATAAGTAATAAATAATATTCCACATAGATATCATGTGCACATTATGCCGAGGTAGACGGTCCGATCCAACAGAGGTCGACAGTCTGATCCAACAGAAAATAAATTGTGCACTGCCAGAGGGTCGAATGGCGCGAACCATAGATGTATCTATTTATACAGAGGTGATCTGCCCGATCCACAAATATTAAGTAATATCAAGAACACACACGAAGGTGCATTTATATTCAAATAGATTCATGCAAGGGCTCAGCAAGTATATATGCTCACTCTTATTCCTTTCCAAGTTTTCTAACATATCCTAAGTGATCGCATTAACAAGCAAGCATTGAGATATTCACATATATAGCATGATGTGAGTTATAGACTACCTGGACAATTAACATAATAGTAGCTACGTACGGACTCTCGTCACCTAGTGCGTACGTAGCCCCCACATTTAGTAGAAAATTACTCAATTATTACATCTATGGGGACAATTCCCTCTTAAAAGGTTAGAAAGGAGACTCACCTCGCTCTAAAGTGCACTTCCAATACCAAGAATGAGTCCAAGCCCTCAATTTGGAGCCGAATGATCCAAAACTAGTTAAATGAAGTAAGGACTAGTCAATAAAGACTCGCAAGATCGAATTGTAGCTATTTAAGCAATTTTCCAACCATTAACACGAGTTTCCTAAAATCCAACCCCGGGCCCACATGCCCGGATTCCAAAAAATTTTCGAAGGAAGTTGTTCTCTACAACGTAAGGATCAATAATATATGATTTCTAATTTATTCCATAACAAATTTCGTGGTTAAATCTAACTTTTATTAAAATCCTAGGTTTTTGCTCTAACCCCATGATTTCACCTTAATACTAGTGTTTAGTCTACCTAAGACATAATTATTAAACTAGAAATAGGTAGAACACACTTACCTCGAGATGCTAGGTGAAGTTCTTCTCTCAAAGCTTTAAAATCACCCAATAGAGGAGTGAAAAATTGATAAAAATGACTTAGAACGCGTATTAAATGAACCTCACTACTTCAGCGATTTCTGCATCTGTGGTCAGGGGACCGCATATGCGGTCCCGCATCTGCGAGAAATGGACCGCATCTCCAGAATGGGCAAAAAGAGTAGGGACCGCTTCTGCAGTCTCGAAGCCGCTTCTGCGGTTCCTGGCCTGGCTGCCCTAGGCAATTTCTGTGATGGAAAGATCGCATATGCGGTCTAGCAGCTGCGGTCCACCAACCACAGGTGTGGTTATGACAGAAATAGCAGCTTCAGCTCTTCCCAAAATTTTGTACTTCACTCGAGCCTCGTCCAATTGACGCTCGGGGCTCCCGAGCTCTCAGGCCTCGCCCGAACATACTGACAAGTATAAAATCACGAGACGGACCTACTCAAACCTTCGAAAAACCCGAAATAACGCTAAATCCTAGAATCACCCCCTAAAACCAAATGAATCAAACTTATGAACTTCAAGTTCTTAATTTTCCTCTAACGGGCCAAAATGCCCTTAAACTACTCGAATTGACACCAAATTTTACAGGTAAGTCTTAAATGATATTTCAGACCTGTACCGGGCTTCGAAACTAACATACGAGCCTGATACTTATGAAATCAATCATTAGTTAGTTTCTTTAAGTCCTTCAAACTTCAAATTAACAATTTCTAATAAAAATTTATTACTTGGGCTAGGAACCTCGGAATTCGATTCCGGGCATATGCCTTGGTCACATGTTTTCCTACGGATCCTTTGGGACCGTCAAATCATGAATTCGGGTCCGTTTTCTAAAAAATGTTGGCTACGGTCAAACTTAGCTTTTAAAGAAAATCCTAAGGAATCAAATGGGCAGATTTCACTCCAAACTCTTCCAAATCCCAAACCAACCTTCCCCGCAAGTCATAAATTAGCTAAAGCAAGCACGGGGAGTTTTATTTAAGGGAACGGGGTTCTAAAAGACAAAATGACCAGTCGGATTATTACAAATGGTTTGTGATTCCCTGATCGAGGGGCAAGATGTGATCTTTGTGTGTTGAAGTTTGGCCAGTTTGGAGGACTCGATGCCAGATTTTTGCCCATAGCTTTAGCACTGAGGTGCTGATTGTGTGAGCACGTGTCTTTGAACTTATATGTTCGGTAGTGTCCCTATTAGTAGAGGTGATGGCTGGATGGTTATGCGATCAGTATGTTATGACTGCGAGATGTATTCATATGATTTGAAAGTGGCGACAAGGGTCTTCTAGAGGATAGAAGAACTATTAAGTACTTCACTTCCATCCTGAGTTGAGGTATAGCCCCGAATTTTGGAGTTGTGAAGAATATTATCATGTTTCCTAGTTGGGAGTAAAGTAAATTTCATATTGCGGTATGAGTTCAAAAATCAGGAAGGCTAAGTGACTGCGTAGTATTTATGACACTGGAAGGTATACAGAAATGTTAGTTGGAGGCAAAGCAGGTGGGTTATCTCATGCGGAGTGTTATGAGGTTGTGTGATCCTTATGTTATCTGTTAGAAGATCTCATTTACTAGTGAAATATATGTGTTAAAATTTAAATTTGGGTCGCTTAAGAGAGTGGGCTTGACTGTTGTGAGGGTGAAAGCGAGATTTGCAGAAGATTTAAAGTACAAGATGGTCTGTTTTTCATGAGCTTATGAAAGATTGAGTTTAATCTCACTACGGTATTATGGAAGTAATAGAGTATATGCATTACGAATTATTCTGTGTGTTTTGATCTATGGCTTTGAGCCAAGTGGGGGAGTCTGCTATCGATTAGTCGGTTGCACGATTATGTGCTATGTTGGTTCTAGTTTGGGGCTTATGGATGAATCAGTTATGGCTTAAGGAGATTAGGATCAAGGATAGCTCGAGTAAAAGAAAATTTTTACAAAGGTTATATTATGCTTCATAGGTGTATGAGAGTCACGGAATATCTTGAGTGGTTATTGGTAAAGAGTGTGCGGTGCATAGAAAAGGAAGTGTCTTGGTTGCATTAAGGTAAGGTTACATTTTATGGTGTCGGAGTGTTAATGAGGTATAGATTGTTTGGTTCATTTGATTAGTCTAATCGCGGTTTGAGTAGAGTGGATGACCCTCGAGAATGGCTCTAATATGTTCAAGATTGTACATGTAATAATTGGAAATTTTCAAGTGTAGGATTAGAAACTGAGGTTTGCAATGGAGGATGTCAAGACTTGTGTCATTTCTATATCATGTATGGGATTCTATTCATCAACATCAGGAAGGTGAAGGTAACAGATTTAGCTTCGCAGGAAGTCTCTTTAGAGTAGAATATTTTGTATGTGTTGCTTTTGGGGATATCTAATAGAGCATTCAACGGCTTATAAGCCTTAGACGGTGTGGTTTTATGCTTGGGTATCGTGTGGTGAGTCTGTGTTGAGGAATTGTGGTGTTATAGCAAGAAGTATCAAATTGAAGGTAAATCAGAAGGGAACTCCGATAGATAGGATAGCTTGGTAGTAGGCCGGATTGGAATGGTAAGTATATGATTAGTTCCTTGGGTGTGTACAGGGTAATGAGTTCCTACAGGTAATTCCTGGCAATACTCTTAGGTTTTGATGGCTCGCGTAGCTGGGTCAAGTTAAAAGAGTTTAGTCCTGGCAGGTCTTGTTTGTGCAAGGGGAACTCGGAGAGTTCTTGATGGTTTCCACCTCGGTTGGAGATGTATATTTTCTACGGGCATGAGGAGCACGTGATGTGTAGTGATTTTCTTCTAGATGGGATCAATGGATAGTTCTCGTTTAGTTGAGTACCTAGTTGCTTGTGGAACAAAGGGATATGAAGTTCTCATGATATCCTAGGGTGGTTTGGTATATGCGTTATGTTGTGAAGGATTGAGAATTACGTGTGTGAGGTTGCGGTTCAGTTCGGAAAGGAAGTTCATAAACTCTTAGGCAGCGGGCAGCTTCAGATAATTAGAGAAATGAGCTTCAGGTGATTAGGGAAATTATCTTCAGATGATTAAGTAAATGGTATTGCTAATTGGGGTGATTTGATGAGGGTATACGTTTCAGAAAAAGGCAATATGAGTAAGTTGATGGTACTTTGGTAGTACTGCAGCACATTTTTGTTAGATCGACTGTTGATATTCGAGTTTGCTTGGTGGAACAGAAGAATTTTAGAGTGCCTCTCATGGAATGATTGGGTATTAGATGTGTGGCATGTGTTCGGATGGCAGAATTGGGATTAAATATGGTGATTTGTGTGCTATATGGAGTTGGAGACTGGGAATTCTCATAAACAGGTCATGTTGTGGTTATAGGTCGCATGTGTTGGTCTCGTGTGGTAATTATTGGTGGTTTGGAGACCCGCGTGGATCTTTGTTGCTTGGTATGTTAGATTTCGGATGTGATGCTGGGCATAGACTGGTTGTCTCAGTGTTGTGTTATGTTAGGTTGTTGCGCTAAGATGGCAACGATGGCTATGCCGGAGGTTCCACGGATTGAGTGACGCGGTTCGATGGATTATGTTCACAGCAAGGTAATTTCATTTTGAAGAGCCAACAGATAGTTCATAAGGGTTGTCATTCTTAATCGGCCTTCCTGATAGATGTCAGTGCAGAGACTCCTACTATTAAGTCAGTTCTAGTGACGACGGATTTTCCAGATATGTATTCTACTGTCGGGTATGTCGCCAGATAGGGTTGTTGACTTCAGTATTGATTTGGTGCCGGGCACCGTATTGTATGGCACCAGCAGAGTAAGAGGATTTGAAAAAGCAGCTTTAGGAACTTCTTGATAAGGGGTTCATTGGTAGACCTATATGGATGTGTGTTCTTCATCGAGACGGCCTTGTTGACTTCGAGTTGCTTGGTGAGGAATGTGTTGACTCGGTTGTTGTTGAGCTATTAGTGCTTTGAGGTGATATATGAGTTACTCTTCTGTGTTGTAAGGCGTTATGATTCGTTGTTTATAAGCTCATATAGTGCGGTTGTATTGAAGTCTCCTAGTGGAATTCTAGCGGGGAGAGCCTTGGGTGATGCTCGATGGATGGCGTATTGGTTATGTTCTTTCGGGTTTGCATGGTGTTATGTATTTACTCCACCGTGGTTATGATGATTTGCATTGGTTCTAGACATCAATTGCGCGTGATTGTTGATTTTGAGTAGAGTGACTTGAGGTGTTTTATGTGGACCAGTGTATAGATAGGGTCGCGCACTACAGCAAAGTTATATGGAAGTATGACCTTTCGGGTTAGATTTGAGTATTCTGTTTCTACGATGTGTGATGAGTTCTCAACATTTATGTTGTAGTAGTACTAGTGATCTTGCGGTACAACTCTTTCGTTTGATTCATTTTCATGATTTAAGTATGTTCAGATTGTTGCTTTTCGGTGTGCGGGTTGCACGAGTTGTGGCTTTAGACGATATTGATGTGTCATGTCACCATAGTAATGATGTTGGATTGGATGTGATCATTGGGATCTAGAATGAATATGAACAGATTTGGTTTTAACATGTTGGAAGGATAATATCGTGGTTAGGCTCAGAAATTTGCTATGGCTTTGCCAAGGGAGAAATGGCTTTTGAATGGTTGATCTGAGAAATGGTTATGGTTTACTGCGTGTTTTATTTATCATTGGCAGTATATGAAAGTGTTGGAATAAGACTTTAGTGGATAAGAGGATTTCTACCAGTATTATGTTATTGTGCGCAACTGTTGTGATTAGAAGTTATCGCTACAAGTGTTTGAGTTATGCGTTATATCGTGTAATTGCACCTAAGGTTGCAAGTATGGGTTATTACAATTGGTTCGAGCTTATTCAAAGTATAGATGTGAGGTTCTGATCTTGTGGATGATTTCTGAAGTGAAAATGTGGTTCTAAGGTTAATGGGCTAGGTTGGATTGTGAAATTTCAGTCACATTGTATTATCGAACCTATAGGAGATAGGGTGACATGGGATCACCCCCGGGTACATGCATGGTAAGGTTAATCAATGATTTTTTGGCCTTTGGGACAACTCTGGGCACGTTCGAGGACGAACATATGTTTAAGTGGGGGAGGATGTAACAACTCGACCGATTGTTTTGAGCTTTTGCACTTTGCTCGCTAGTTCTCGGGCATGTCTTGCCCCATGTGATGTATTATGACTCATGTAAATAATTGATGGTTTTTAGGGTAATCAGAATGAATTTGGAAGAACAGTTCTCAGTTTGAAGCATGAAATTTGAAAGGTTTGACCAAGATTTGAATTATTTGTATATGATCTCGGATCAGAGTTTTTATGATTTGGTTAGCTCCATTAGTTGATTTGGGACTTAGGAGCGTGATCGGATTGCATTTTGGAAGTTCGTGGAAGTCTTAGGCTTGAATTGGCGAAATTGAGATTTCAGTGTTTTCCGGTTGATAGGTGAGATTTTGATATAGAGGTCGGAATGGAATTCCGAAAGTTGCAGTAGTTCCGTTGTGGCATTTGGGATGTGTGTGCGAAATGTCAGGTCATTCGGACGTGGTTTGGTTGGGTTTTTTTATCAAAAGCAGAATTCAGAAGATTTTAGAAACTTAGGCTTGAATCCGATGTATTTTGATTGATTCGATATTGTTTGAGGTGTTTTGAAGATTGGTACAAGTTTGAATAAGGTTATGGGATGTGTTTGTGTTTTTGGTTGAGGTGCCGGGGGCCTTGGGTTGATTTCGGATGGTTGACAGAGAAGTTTGGAATTTTGGTGAGCTACAGATTTTGCTGCTTCTAGTATTTCCGCACCTGCGGATTTGGGGACCGCAAGTGTGATGCGAGGAAGAAGGCCGCGGAAGTGGAAGAAGGTGAGGTAGGTTGTGACCGCAGAAGCACCTGGGAAACCGCACCTACGAGGCCGCAGGTGCGGAGTGAGCATTGCAGATGCGATTTTGGGCCACTTTAGTGAAAACCGCAAAAGCGTTTCATTGGCTGCAAATGCGGTACCGCAGATGCAGTCAATTTACCGCAGGTTCAAAAATGTCTGTGTCAGAATGTATATATTTCACCCTTCGTGATTTTGAGAGGGTTTCCACCATATTTCATTTGGGATAAAGCTTGGAAGAGATAATTGAAGAGGAAATTCAAGAGGATTTCGTGGAGGTAAGATTTTTGGACCCTAAACTTGTTTCTATGATGAATTTTAACATTTTAACCTAGAAATTCATGGAAAATCAGTAGCAAAATTTGGGGTTTAGGGCTTGGAAATTGGAGACCTTAATTTAGGGATTTGAGGGGTCGTTTCTGATCGGATTTTGGTACTCTTGATATTTATGAACACGCGAGAGGATGCGGATTTCATTGATGTTAATTTTATCGGATTTAGAGATGTGGTCTCGGGGGCTAGATTTGAGCAATTGATTTTTGATGTAAATTGAATATTTTCGAGTGGGTTTTGTTCCCTTATCATATTGTAATGGCTATGTACTGATTGTGGCTAGATTTGTAGCATCCGGAGGTCGATTCGTGAGGGCAAAGGCATCGCAAGCTAGAGTTTGGACCGGATCGAGGTGAGTAATGATTGTAAATATTGTCCTGAGGGTATGAAACCCCGGATTTGCACATTGTTGTGCTATATTGAGGTGACACACATGCAAGATGATGAGCGTGGGGTCGTGCACTGTTGGGGATTGTGACTTAGTCCATACCGACTGACTGTTTTACCGCGTACTTGATTGAAAACTATTTGCTATCATCATGTTTTGGGTTGAATGCCATATTTGGGCCTCGTGCCAAATATTTGAGCCCTTAGGGGATTTTTGTTGCTATTTCCTCACTGTTTTGATTGTATATCTAAACTCAGTTATGTTATATTCTACTGTTTTTTCAAAAGTCAGCCAATTTATTTTGTTTTAACACATTAAATGATATTCCAAAAGATATTTTGGGCTGAGCATCATGTTTTACTATTGCCCGTTTGGCTTATGAGATTTTTGACTGAGTAAGACCGAGGGCCTCTATTGTGAGGATGCTTTTGGGTTGGGCTGCAAGCCGCAGCAGTGATACACTGATTTGTGCTTATGAGGCCGAGGGCCTGAGATTGTACGCCACAAGGTGGCTTGTTGATATGAGGCCGAGTGCCTAGTGATGATGCCACGAGATGGCTTGATATTGCGCTTGGTCCGTAAGGGGCCCCTCCAGGAGTCTGCACACCCCAAGTAAGCGGGGGTACCCATTGTGATGTGAGATATAGCCCGAGGGGTTGGTGCTGTTCCATGTTGTTGCCTGAAGGGCTATTTCTGTTGATATTTGTGCCCGAGGGGAGGATTTTCTATGCTTATCTTTTCTAGTTGCTTTGCATTTAATTGCTTAGCTGTTAAAAGGTCATTTTTAAAGATGTTTAAACTGAGCTAAGATGCTTTATGAGATTTCACAGCTTCATTTCTTTCTTACTAGTTTTGTACTGCTTCTATACAACATGTTGAATCTTATCACTCAGTCTTTATTTATGATTATTACTCATTGAGTTGTAGTACTCACTTTACTCCCTGCACCCCGTGTGCAGATTCATGTGTTGCTAATCCTGCTAGTGAGAGTTGAGAGCTACCGGCAGACTTCAGAGTTCACGAGGTGGCTGCCTGGCGTCCGCAGTCCCGTGTTTCTCTCCTTTATCTCATTTCTTTTCCTTATTTGTGACTTGTAATAGCTTTGTAGATTTTTGGACTTGTATTAGAATTGATAGATACTCATGACTAGTGACACCCTGATGTCGGGCTGGGTTGGGTTTTATTTCCGCAAACTGCACGGTTAACTTCTTATTATTTGGTATTTTATTCAGATTAAGATTTAATTCTTATATTTTAGCTGCTTAAAATTGAAATGGGTAAGTGTCGGCTGGCCTTGTCTTCATGAGAGGTTCCATCACGATCGGGTCCGGGTTTAGAGGCATGACAATAAAATAAATATTTATAGCTAATAAGAATTTTTTATAGCTTATAATATTTAAAAACCAAAATAGAATTTTTTTTATAGAAATAGCGACCAACGTTGGTCACTTTTTGTAAATCCAGATCAAAAACGGGTTCCCTCCTCTCATTCTCTTATTTTTTTCCCAAAATTTCCACAACTCTCTCTCAACACATTCCCCTCCCCTTCTCTATTTCCCTCACGCAAATCAATCCCCCACCCTGTGCCACCACTGCGACCGCCGAAGGCAGCGCCGACCGCCGTCGCTGCGACCCGTGCCGCTGCCCCTCTCTCTCCTTCTCCACCTAAAAAAACCTAGGTTTGAATTATAACCTTGAATCTTTGTTATTTATAGTTTTTGTTTCAATTATTTCAATATTGTAGTTTAAGGATATGAATTAGTATTTCAATTCTTTGAACATTATATTTTATCGAGAATTAGGGTTTAGGTCTTGTTTTAGTTAGCTTTGTTAATTACTTTTATTAAGTGTCATGACCCCAATCCCGGTCGTGATGGCGCCCAACACAATTGCTAGGCAAGACCGACCCTTTGAACACTCTCAACCCAAATACGAAATCTCATTTCCAGTTAATTGAGTCAATTTAGCAGTTAACAAGATTAATAATCCGATAGTAAAAGGAAACAATGCGGAAACCATAATAACTGTCAAAACAACTCCCAACGGATCTGGGGTCACAAGTTTAGAGCCTCTAATACAACTGAATAGCAAAATCGAAGCATAAAAGAATCTAGGAATTCGAAATCAAAAGAAATAAGGGGAGGAGTCGGGTCCTGCGGACGCCAGGCAGCTACCTCGACAACTCCTGAGGTAATCTGGAGAGCAGCAACAATGCTACTAAGCCTCTGGGACACCTGTATCTGCACACATGGTGCAGGGAGTAAAGTGAGTACTCCAACTCAATGAGTAATAAGCATATATAATGACTGAAGATGAGAATTCACGAAATACCACAATGTAAAGCTAAAACTAACAATTCAGCATAATTAACAATGAAATGGCAACAAAACCAATGACAAGTAGAACAGATAAATGTCGATGCATGAATGCAATGCAATGTACATGAACGCTGCGGCGCGCAGCCCGATCTATTTAGGTACCCGCGCTCACTGTGGGGGTTCAGACTCCAGAGGGGCTCCTACAGCCCAAGCGCAATATCATCATATCATCGCTGCGGCGTGCAGCCTGATCCACACTCAGTCTAGAATATGCATGTGAGCCACACGGGCAAAGTCAAGTTAAAATTCTCAGTTCCAGACATTAGGAAATATAGTTTAAGTTTTAAAACCTTAGAATTATGACTAAACATTTCAGAACAGTGTTTAACTTAGGACTGAAATCATATAACATGCTAAGTATCATGGAAGCAGTGAAAATACTAGCTAAAGGATTCATTTAATCGGCACACAACCCAAATATATCAATAAAACCCAAGTAGGATGTTTACCAATCAATCTCTAGTCACGAACACAGTATGAACATCACTAGGAACGGACTAAGTCATAGTCCCCAATCACAAACGACCCCGCACTCGTCATGGGGTACGTGTCTCGCCTCAATATAGCGTCACAGTGTGATATGCCGGGGTTTCATACCCTCAGGTCATCATCTACATCTATTACTCACCTCAAGCCGGCCACAAGTCTAGCTCGCCAAGCCTTTTCCCCTCGAATCGACCTCCTCGCGCGTCGAATCTGATCAAAACCATAAGGAACACATTACAACAGGCCGAAGGAACATAACCCAATCGAAAATACTCGAAAAACACCAAAAATCACGAAGTTGGCAAAACCCGAGCCCCGGGCCCACTTCTCAAAAAATTACAAAATTCACATCACCGGATTCCTCGTCTCGCCAACATATCAAATTTACCAAAATCGGAGTTCAAATGCCCTTTCAAATCCCAATTTTTCATTTCAAAAACCAAGCCCTAGTTCTTCAAATTTTCACCCAATTTTCCAAGAATTAAAGGTAGCTTCTTACTTAATATGACGTTTCTAGGTCACGAGACTTACCTCCAATCAATTCCCGTCAAAACCCTCTTAAATTTCTACCAAAAAGCTCTTGAGGTGGTTCAAAAATGGAGGAAATAATGAATGGGTCGCGGATGAAATATCATAATTAAACCCTTCTGTCGCCCAGCTTTTCCTCTACGCGAATGCGGTCAACACCACGCGTTCGTGAAGGCCAATTTTCCTTTGACCAAAATGATATCCTACGCGAATGCGTCGACCCTTACGTGAACACGATGGTCCAGCTTAACCTCCTACGCGAACGCGATACTCCAAATGCGAACGCGATGCACAGGGACATCCTCTTACGCGAATGCGACTCCCTCATTGCGAACGCGATGAACAAACTAGGAAGGATCCCCAGGCCCTTCTACGCGAAAGCGAGGCCACTATCGTGAATGCAATGGCCAAGAAAACACAAGTACACGAATGCGAAGGGCATTACCGCGAATGCGAAGGCCAAAAGTGCCATGCCACAGCTGTGCACTTTTTCTGCAATGCTCTAAGCCCAAAATCCTCCGTTTTGCCATCCGAAATTACCCCGAGGTCGGGACCTCAACCAAAAGCACCAACATATCCCAAAACATCATACGAACTTTCTCCAATCATTAAAACACATCAAACAACACTAAAATCATTATTTGACATCGGATTGGAGCCTAAGTTTCTTCAAAACTTCCGAAACACATTCGATCAAAAACCCGACCAAAACACCTCCAAATGACCTAAAATTTTACCCGCACATCCAAAATACCTAACGGAGCTACTGCAACTATCGGAATTCCATTCCGACCCTCTGATCAAAGTCTCACCTATTGACCGAAATTCGCCAATTCAAGCCTAATTCTACACCGGACCTCTAAATTAACTTCCGATCACACTCCTAAGTCACAAATTATCCCCGAAGCTAACCGAATCACCAGAATTCACATCCGAGCCCTTTAACTAAATAGTGAACTTTCTGTTGACTTTTTTCCAAAACAAGCTTTTCTTAAGGAGACTAAGTGTCTCATTTCTATCTAAAACCAATCCAATTCAACTCGATCACCTCAAATACCGATAATGGAGCATAGAGTAACATGATATGGGGGAAACAGGATGGTAACTCACGTGACGACGGATCGGATCGTCACATCCTCCCCAACTAAAACAAACGCTCATCTCGAGCGGGTCAAGAAACATACTTGGAGCCTCAAACAGGTGAGGATATCTGCTCCGCATCTTCCGCTCAGTCTCCCAAGTAGCCTCCTCCACGGGCCGACCTCTCCATTGTACCTTCACTGCAGCTATAGCCTTTGACCTCAACTTTCAAACCTGACGACCCAAAATAGCCACTGGCTCCACATCATATGTCAAATCATCATCCAACTGAACCGTGCTGAAGTCTAAAACATGTGACGGGTCCCCAACATACTTCCGGAGCATAGATACATGAAATACCGGATGCACGCTAGACAGGCTGGGTGGCAAAGCAAGCTCATAAGCCACCTCCCCAATCCTCCTAAGTATCTCAAAAAGGCCCTATGAACTGCGGACTCAGCTTTCCTTTCTTTCCAAATCTCATTACGCCCTTCATAGGCAAAATCTTCAACAAGATCTTCTCACCCACCATATACGATACATCTCGAACCTTCCAGTCCGCATAACTCTTCTGACGCAATTTAGCTGTACGAAGTCTCTGCTGGATCACTTTCACCTTATCTAAGGCATCCTGGACCAACTCTGTCCCCAATATCCTAGCCTCGTCGGGCTCAAACAAAGCAACCGGAGATCTACACCGTCTCCCATATAAGGCCTCATATGGTGCCATCTGAATGCTGGGCTGATAGCTGTTGTTGTAGGCAAACTCTGCAAGTGGCAAGAACTCAGCCCAAGAACCTCCAAAATCAATAACACAGGCACACAACATGTCCTCCAATATGTGAATGGTATGCTCGGACTGCCCGTCTATCTGAGGATGAAACACTGTGCTCAACTCTACCTGTGTGCCAAACTCTCGCTGAAAAGTCCTCCAAAATTGGGAAGTAAACTGAGTACCCTATCTGAGATAATGGAAACTGGGACCCCATGCAACCGTACAATCTCCCGGATGAAAATCTCCACTAACCGCTCCGAAGAATAGGTAGTACACACCGGAATGAAGTGCGCGGACTTGGTCAGCCAATCCACAATCACCCAAATCGAATCAAACTTCCTCGCTGTCCAAGGGAGACCACTCACAAAATCCATAATAATCCTCTCCCACTTCCACTCGGGAATATCCATGCGCTGAAGTACACCACCGAGCCTCTGATGCTCATACTTGACCTGCTGACAGTTGAGACACCGAGCTACATAACTCACAATATCCTTCTTCATTCTCCTCCACCAGTAATACTGTCTCAAATCCTGATAAATCTTCGCGGCACCTGGATGAATGGAATACCGCGAGCTTTGGGCCTCATCCAATATCAACTCCCGAAGCCCATCCACATTGGGCACGCAAATCCAGCCCTGCATCCTCAACACGCCATCACTATCAATAGTCACATCCCTGGCATCATCATGCTGAACCCTGTCCTTAAGGACAAGAAAATGTGGAGCATCATACTGGCGCTCTCTAATGCGGTCATACAAGGAAGACCGAGAAACCACACAAGCCAACACCCGACTAGGCTCCGAAATATCTAGCATCATCATCCGATTGGCCAAAGCCTGGACATCAACTGCAAAGGGCCTCTCCCCAACTGCAATGTACGCCAAACTACCCATACTCACCGCCTTTCGGCTCAAAGTATCGGCCCCTACATTGGCCTTCCCCGGGTGATACAATATGGTAATATCATAGTCCTTGAGTAACTCAAGCTACCTTCGCTGCCTCAAATTAAGATCCTTCTGTTTGAACAAATGCTGAAGGCTGCGATGATCAGTATATACCTCACAAGATACGCCATATAAGTAGTGCCTCCAAATCTTCAAAGCATGAACTATAGCAGCCAACTCCAAATCATGTACGGGGTAATTCTTCTCATGAGGCTTCAACTGACGAGAAGCATATGAAATAACTACCCTCCTGCATCAACACACATCCGATCCCAACTCTCAAAGCATCACAATACACGATGTAAGAACCTGAAGCTGATGGCAAAACCAACACTGGAGCTATGGTCAAAGCTGTCTTGAGCTTCTGAAAGCTCTCCTTGCACTCATCCGGCCATACAAATGGTGCACCCTTCTGCGTCAACTTGGTCAAGGGCGAAGCAATAGATGAAAAAACCTGGACAAACCGGTGATAATACCCTGCCAAACTGAGGAAACTCCGAATCTCTGTGGCTGAGGACGGTCTATGCCAACTCTGCACCGCCTCTATCTTCTTCGAATCAACCTGAATACCATCACTGGACACCATGTGTCCCAGAAATGCCACGGAGCCAAGCCTGAACTCACACTTGGAGAACTTTGCATAAAACTTCTCCTCTCTCAATCTCTGTAATACCACTCTCAAGTGCTGAGCATGCTTCTCCTAGCTACGCGAGTACACCAGGATGTCATCAATGAAAATGATAACAAATGAATACAGATACGGCCGAAATACGCTGTTCATCAGATGCATGAACGCGGCTGGGGCATTAGTCAACCCGAAAGACATAACCAAAAACTCATAGTGCCCATATCTCATCCTAAAAGTCGTTTTCATAATATCAAAATCCCTAATCTTCAGCTGGTGATAGCCTAAACGGAGATCAATCTTAGAGAATACCCTTGCTGCCTGGAGCTGGTAAAACAAATCATCAATACGCGGTAGTGGATACTTGTTCTTCACTGTCACCTTGTTCAACTGTCTGTAGTAATGCACATTCTCATTATGCCATCCTTCTTCTTCACAAATAGGACCGGTGCACCCTACGGTGACACGCTAGGACGAATAAACCCCTTATCTAGAAGTTCCTGAAGTTGATCCTTTAGTTCCTTCAACTCTGCTAGTGCCATACGATACGGAGGAATTGAAATGGGCTGAGTGCCCGGCACCAGATCAATACCAAAATCAATGTCCCTGTCCGGCAGCATACCCGGCAGGTCTGCTGGAAATACATTTGGTAAATCCCTCACAATGGGCACAGAATCAAGACTAGAAGCCTCATCTCCAACATCTCTTACAAAATCCAAGTACGATAAGCAACCTTTCGAAACCATCCACTGGGCCTTTAGGAAAGAGATCACCCTGCTGGGTACATAATCAGTCATACCTCGCCACTCAATCCTCGGAACACCCGAAATGCCAACGTAACTGTCTTGGCATGACAGTCCAGAATAGCATGGTACAGGGATAGCCAATCCATACCCAGAATCACATCAAAATCTACCATGCCCAACAATAACAAGTCAACTCGGGTCTCCAGACCCCCAATAGTCACCAGACAAGATCTATATACATGATCCATAATGATAGTATCACCAACCGGGGTAGATACTTGCACGGGCAAAGCAAGTAAACCACGGGTCGTACCCAGATGATGGGCAAAATATGAAGACAAATAAGAGTATGTAGATCCGGGATCAAATAAGATAGAAGCATCCATGTGGCAGACTGAGATAATACCTGTGATAACAACATCTGATGCAATGGCGTCCCTCCTGTCCGGAAGAGCATTGAATCGAGCATGACCACCACCAGATCGGTCTCCACCCCTAGGACGGCCCCTAGTTGCCTGGCCACCACCCTACCTGACTGGGAGGGTGCTGAAGTAGATGGAGTAGAAGAGGAGGGTTGATCCCTCTGCTGAGACCGACCACCACGAAGCCGAGGACACTGTATCCTCATGTGACCAACTCACCGCACTCATAGCAACTACCCGGTGCTGGAGAAGGGGACTGAAGGGAACCCCTCGCTACAGATGAGCCCTGGGCTGAAGAGGCAGGAGTAGAGCTCTGAGCTGGAAGGGCGCTAAGTGAAGACTGGCCCTGCTGAAATCCCTGATGACCACGGCCTGAAGAAGCCCCACTGTACTCTGGACGACCCGACTGAGGAGGTCTGAAGGAACGACCTCTACCACGCTGGAACTGGACCCTCGACGGAGCACCATTGAATCTACCTGAACCTCGAGGCCTCTTGGCCTCCCTCTCATCACGCTCCCGATGGCGAGCCATCTCAATCTCTTCAGCCATGTCGACTACCTCCTCGAACGAAGCACTCATAAACCTCTCTCTGGTCATCAAAATGCAAAGTGGATAGTTGAGGCCATCCAGGAACCTCCTAATCCTCTCCCGATCAGTCGGGATCATCCAAGTAGCATGCCAAGCTAGCTGCGTAAACCTCAACTCGTACTGGGTCACAGTCATAACTGACGGCGCAACTCCTCCCTCCGAGATTGCAGTACATACTTCTCCAGAAAGAGAGTGGAGAACTGCTGCCAAGTAAAGGGCGCTGCTCCAACAGGCCTACACCTCTCAAACTCCTCCCACCATGTAAATTCAGGCCCTGAGAACTAGAAGGTAGTAAAAGTCACTCCGCTTGACTCCAAAATCCCTGCGGTGCGAAGCATATGCTGGAACTTATCTAGGAATCCCTGGGCATCCTCGCCCTCAGTACCAGTGAACATCGGAGGCTGGAGCCTACCGAACCTCTCCAGTCGATGCTACTCATCGTCTGGCATAGCTGGAACCACATAATCTGCAGCTAGTGTGACTGGTGCAACTGGTGTAACCGGTGCAGCTGGCTGAGCTGGGGCTGCTCCCGGTGTCTGCAATCCCTGAACAACCTGCTCGGGTGTGCGAGCAGCGGGGGTCTGATGACTAACCCCGGTCTGTGAAGTAGCTGCTGCAGTAGTGGCTGAGACTGCCTGAGCCAGGCCAGTGCAGATGCATAAGATCTGAGCTAAAGCCTCCTGGAGACCAGGAATCACAATGGGCACTGCCGGTGCCTGAATAGGTGCTGCTGGAGCATCTACAGCTGGAGGCTGGTCCTGAACGGGGGCAACTGGTGGGTCAACAGGTGCTGCCCCTGCTGCTCTGCCTCGACCACGACCACGTCCGCGTCCATAGCCTCTAATGGGTGGTAATGGTGGTCGTCCGCCACGTCCGGTATCACAGGTTCTCGCCATCTGCGAGAGAATAGAACACAGAAATTTAGTTCTCGGATCAACAAAGTCGCACGAGAAGAATTTCAAGAATATGAAGTGTTTCCTAAAGGTTCTGTAGCCTCTCGAGGATAAATACAGACGTCTCCGTACCGATCTGCGAGACTCTACTAAACCGGCACATGACTCGTGAGGCCTAGTAACCTAGGCTCTGATACCAACTTGTCACGACCCCAATCCCGGTCGTGATGGTGCCCAACACAATTGCTAGGCAAGCCCGACCCTTTAAACACTCTCAACCCAAATACAAAATCTCATTTCCAGTTAATTAAGTCAATTTAGCAGTTAACAAGATTAATAATCCGATAGTAAAAAGAAACAATGCGGAAACCATGATAACTGTCAAAACAACTCCCAACGGATCTGGGGTCACGAGTTTAGAGCTTCTAATACAACTGAGTAGCAAAATCCAAGAATAAAAGAGTCTAGGAATGCGAAATCAAAAGAAATAAGGGGAGGAGTCGGGTCCTGCGGACGCCAGGCAGCTACCTCGACAACTCCTGAGGTAATCTGAAGAGCAGCAACAATGCTACTAAGCCTCTGCGACACCTGTATATGCACACATGGTGCAGGGAGTAAAGTGAGTACTCCAACTCAGTGAGTAATAAGCATATATAATGACTGAAGATGAGAATTCACGAAATACCACAATGTAAAGCTAAAACTAACAATTCAGCATAATTAACGGTGAAATGGCAACAAAACAAATGACAAGTAGAACAAATAAATATTGATGCATGAATGCAATGCAATGCACATGACCGGTGCGGCGCGCAACCCGATCTATTTGGGTATCGCGCTCACTGTGGGGGTTCAGACTCCGGAGGGGCTCCTACAGCCCAAGCGCAATATCATCATATTATCGCTGCGGCGTGCAGCCCAATCCACACTTAGTCCAGAATATGCATGTGAGCCACATGGGCAAAGTCAAGTTAAAATTCTCAGTTCCATACATTAGGAAATATAGTTTAAGTTTTAAAACCTTAGAATTATGACTAAACATTTCAGAACAGTGTTTAACTCAGGACTGAAATCATATAACATGCTAAGTATCATGGAAGTAGTGATAATAATCCCTAAAGGATTCATTTAATCGGCACACAGCCCAAATATATCAATAAAACCCAAGTAGGATGTTTACCAATCAATCTCTAGTCATGAACACAGTATGAACATCACTAGGAACGGACTAAGTCATAGTCCCCAATCACAAACGACCCCGCACTCATCATAGGGTACGTGTCTCACCTCAATATAGCGTCACAGTGTGATATGCCGGGATTTCAAACCCTCAGGTCATCATCTACTTCTATTACTCACCTCAAGCCGGCCATAAGTCTAGCTCGCCGAGCCTCTTCCCCTCGAATCGACCTCCTCGCGCGTCGAATCTTATCAAAACCATAAGGAACACATTACAATAGGCCAAAGGAACATAACCCAATCGAAAATACTCGAAAAACACCAAAAATTTTGAAGTTGGCAAAACCCGAGCCCCGGGCCCACTTCTCAAAAAATTACGAAATTCACATCACCGGATTCCTCGTCTCGCCAACATATCAAATTTACCAAAATCGGAGTTCAAATGCACTTTCAAATCCCAATTTTTCATTTCAAAAAGCAAGCCCTAGTTCTTCAAATTTTCACCCAATTTTCCAAGAATTAAAGGTAAATTCTTACTTAATATGACATTTCTAGGTCACGATACTTACCTCCAATCATTTCCCATCAAAAACCTCTTCAATTTCTACCAAAAAGCTCTTGAGGTGGTTCAAAAATGGAGGAAATAATGAATGGGTCGCGGATGAAATATCATAATTAAACCCTTCTGTCGGCCCAGCTTTTCCTCTACGCGAACGCGGTCAACACCATGCGTCCGCGAAGGCCAATTTTCCTTTGACCAAAATGATATCCTACGCGAACGCGTCGACCCTTACGCGAACGCGATGGTCCAGATTAAGCTCCTACACGAACGCGATACTCCAAACGCGAACGCGATGCACAGGACATCCTCTTACGCTAACGCAACTCCCTCATCGCGAACGCGATGAACGAACTAGGCAGGGTCCCCAGGCCCTTCTACGCGAATGCGAGGCCACTATCGTGAACGCGATGGCCCAGAAAACACAACTACGCGAACGCGAAGGGCACATCCGCGAACGCGAAGGCCAAAAGTGGCCTGCAACAGCTGTGCTCTTTTTCTGCAATGCTCTAAGCCCAAAATCCTCCGTTTTGCCATCCGAAATCAGCCCGAGACCCCCGGGACCTCAACCAAAAGCACCAACATATCCCAAAACATCATACGAACTTGCTTCAATCATCAAAACACATCAAACAACAGTAAAATCATCATTTCACATTGGATTCATGCCTAAGTTTCTTCAAAACTTTCGAAACACATATTCGATCAAAAACCCAACCAAAACACCTATAAATGACCTGAAATTTTACCCGCACATCCAAAATCACCTAACGGAGCTACTACAACTCTCAGAATTCTATTCCGACCCTCGGATCAAAATCTCACCTATCGACCGGAATTCGCCAAAATACTAAATTCGCCAATTCAAGCCTAATTCTACACCGGACCTCCAAATTAACTTCCGATCACACTTCTAAGTCACAAATCATCCCCCGAAGCTAACCGAATCACCGAAATTCACATCCGAGCCCTCTAACTAAATAGTCAATTTCCGGTTGACTTTTTCCAAAATAAGCTTTCCTTAAGGAGACTAAGTGTCTCATTTCTATCTAAAACCAATCCAATTCAACTCGATCACCTAAATACCGATAATGGAGCATAGAGTAACATGAAATGGGGGAAACAGGGCGGTAACTCACGTGACGACGGGCCGGGTCATCACATTAACCAATTAGTTTAATTAGTGTTGAATTTAGTTTAGTTAGATTTGAATTATACTTTGTATTATCTTGATAGTTTAGTTAGAATCTAGGGTTTAGGATATGAATTGAACTTTTAGGATATGAATTAGACTTTTAGTTTATGAATTGAGTATTTTAGGATATTAGTTGGACTTTTAGTTTATGAATTGAACTTATTGTTGATAAATTAAACTTTTAGGATATGAATTGAACTTTTAGGAATATAATTGGACTTTTAGTTTATACATTGGAATTTTAGTTTATGATTTGAACTTTTAATTTATGAATTGAACTTTTTGGATATGAATTGAATTTTTAATTTATAAATTGAACTTTTAGTTTATAAATTGAAATTTTAGGATATGAATTGAACTTTTTGGATATGAATTGAACTTTTAGTTTATGTATTGGAATTTTAGTTTATGATTTGAACTTTTAATTTATGATTTGAACTTTTAATTTATGAATTGAACTTTTTGGATATGAATTGAACTTTTAATTTATAAATTGAAAATTTAGGATATGAATTGAACTTTTAGTTTATAAATTGAGTATTTTAGGATATGAATTGGACTTTTAGTTTATGAATTGAACCTTTTAGTTTTTGAATTGAACTTTAGTTTATAAATTGAACTTTTAGTTTGTAAATTAAAAATTTTGGATATGAATTGAAATTTTAGGATATGAAATTAATTAACTAAAAAAGATTAGGATATGAGTTAACTAAATTAATTTGTTCTTGTTTTATTTGTATAGATGGAACATCGTACTTGGATGTACAATAGGAATTATCCTAATCGGTAGGGATTGCGGGAAGATTTTATAGAAGGCGTGGATGACTTTATTAGACATGCAATGTCACTTCCACCATACCTAAGTGAAGGAGTAATTAGGTGACCTTGTGTTAGGTGCGACTGTATGAAATTTGGAAAACTGGCGGAAGTGAAGCATCATCTTTATAGGAAGGGGTTTATAGCAAATTACGTTGCGTGTACTAATCATGGAGAGATCAATGGTAGCCATGGGATATTTCATAACATGGTTGTGAGTGAAAGTAGTAGGTTGGTGGAGAATACAAATCGTGATTCTAGAATTCATGATATGGTTGCGGATGCTTTTGGGATGCACTTAGGGGATGAGCCTAATGAAAATGTTGAACAAACTCCTAATGATGACGCAAAACGTTTTTATGAATAGTTAAAGGAAGCTAGTCGTCCACTACATAATGGAAGTTCGCACTCTGAGCTGTCTGTTGCATTTAGATTACTAAGTATCAAATCTGATTGGAATATTTCTCAAGCAGCCATGGACTCTTTCATTGACCTTATGAGTGAACTAGTTGACCCTAATATCAAATTACCTAGTGATTTCTATAAGGCAAAGGGATTAGTTTCTAAGTTAGGACTTTCGTCAATGAGAATTGATTGTTGTGAAGATGGTTTCATGTTATATTATAAAGATGATGCAAATTTAAGCAGTTGTAAATTTTGCGAAATGCCTAGTTTCAAGAGGCTTTCCAGCGGGAATATGGTCGTTATTAAGGCGATGCATTATTTACCACTTATACCTAGGTTAAAGAGATTATATGTGTCGATGAGTTCTCCTCCTCATATGAGATGGCACTTTGAAAATAGAAGATCACCTGGTGTTATGTGTCATCCTTCAGATGGAGAAGCTTGGAAGCACTTTGATAGGATATAACCCGATTTTGCTAGTGAACCAAGGAACATTCGGTTAGGTCTATGTACGGACGGCTTCACGCCTTTTTCTGTATCTGCGACACCATATTCATGTTGTCCTGTCTTTCTTACGCCTTATAATCTACCACCCGAGTTGTGCATGACTAGTCCATATATATTCTTAAATTGTATTATCCTCGGTCCACATAATCCGAAAAGTTTGATAGATGTATATTTGCTACCTTTGATTGATGAGCTGAAACAATTGTGGTACGATGGTGTTGAAACATATGACATATCAATCAAGCAAAATATCATTTTGCGTGCTAATTTAATGTTGAAAATTAATGATTTTCATGCATATGGAATGTTGTCTGGGTGGATGACTGCTGGAAAGCTAGCTTGTCCTTACTGCATGGAAAATAGTAAGGCGTTCACTTTGAAACATGGCCAAAAGAAATCATGGTTTGATTGTCATCGTCAATTCTTGCCTCCTGATCCTGAGTTTAGAAGGATGAAAAATGAATTCAAAAAGAATAAAATGGAATATGATTCTCCACCTCCGATACTTTCAGGTGAGGAAATTTGGGAGAGGATCCAAAACTTCAGTAAAGTTATTGAAGCTCCACCTTATAGATTTCCCAGATATGATGTTACTCATAATTGGAGGAAATAGAGTATATTTTGGGAGTTGCCTTATTGGAAGGATAATCTTCTCCGTCACAACTTTTATGTCATGCATATTGAGAAGAATTATTTTGACAATTTGTTCAAGACAATGATGGATGTTAAAGGTAAGACAAAGGATAACCTGAAAGCTAGAATGGACTTACAAGAATATTGCAGGTGGCCTGAATTATACTTGCAGATAGAAAACAATGGTAAGATATTCAAGCCCAAAGCAAGTTACACATTCACTTTGGAGAAAAGACGGCAAATTTGTGATTGGGTAACAAAATTGATGATGCTTGAGTGTTATGTGTCAATTCTTGTAAAAAAAATTGATATGGAGGTAGGGAAGTTGAGCCATTTGAAAAGTCATGATTGTCATGTTTTCATGGAGACCTTAGTGCCTATTCCATTTTGTGGTTTGCCTGAAAGAATCTGGAAACCCATCACATAGATTAGTTTGTTTTTCAAAGACTTGTGTTCTTCCACATTAAGGGAAGAAAACCTACTCCAGATGGATCAGAACATTAGTGTAACTTCTACTAAGATGGGAAAGATATTTCCATATGGATTTTTTGATGTGATGGAACACCTTCCAATCCACCTTGTACACGAGGCACGACTTGAAGGGCATGTTCAATGCAGATGGATGTATCCCTTTGAGAGGTAATATTATAAGTTTGATGTAATTTTCTATTTTATTTGAATGTTTTTGGCTAACCTGAAATTATGTAGGACAATTGGAAAATGCAAACAATTTGTTAAGCAGAGGAATAGGATTGAAGGATCTATATGCAAAGCTTATCTTGCAAAGGAAACTGCTCATTTTTGTTCTTATTATTTTGAGAGTAATAGAGACTTGTGCAAGGACTGCAAGGTTATTCCGGGAGAGTCCCTTTCGACTCTACATAGACTTCTAGTGATGGATGTCGGTCTCTGGGTGAAGAGGAAGAGGAGGGAGGCTCGGGGCCGACCGCGGTTTAGATGGGGCGCTTTGACTAAGGAGAAAGCCCAGGAGTTGGAGAGGAGGTTAGCTGATGGTGGAGGTTGGAGAAGTTCTGGGGATGCGGATACAATGTGGTCAGAGACGTCAAACTTGGTTAGGGACACAGCGCGGGAAGTGCTTGAGGTAGCAAAGGGCTATTCAGGCAAACATTAAGGTGATTGGTGGTGGAACGACGTAGTCCAAGTAAAAGTGGAGGCGAAGAAGGAGACATTTGCTATGTTGGCAGGGAGCACAAGAGAGGAAGAAAGGAGAGTGAACAGGGAGAGCTACAAGGTGGCGAGGAAAGAAGCGAAGCTGGCGGTCACGAAAGCTAAAAATGCGGCGTTTGGTCATATGTATGAGGAATTGATAGAGAAAGGTGGGGACAGGAAGTTATTCCAGTTGGCTAAAGTGAGGGAGAGGAAGGCTCGGGATCCAGACCAAGTTAGGTGCATCAAGGACGAGGATGGTAGTGTTCTGATGAGGGAGTCTCAAGTCAATCAGAGGTGGCAGTCGTTCTTTCGAGACCTGCTTAACGAGGAGGGGGATCGAGATATAGAGCTAAGGGAGCTGGGGCATTCAGAGTATCATAGAGACCTTGGGTACTGCAGGCGCATTAGGGTGGAGGAGGTCGTGGGGGCTTTGCGTAGGATGAGTAGGGGTCAAGTGACCGGGCCAGACGAAATACTGGTGGAGTTCTGGAAATGCGTGGGTAGGACAGGAGTAGAGTGGTTGTCTAGGTTGTTCAATGTGATCTTCAGGACTAAGAGGATGCTGAAGGAGTGGAGGTGGAGTACATTGGTGCCCTTGTATAAGAACAAAGGGGATATTCAGTGTTGTAACAACTATAGGGGTATCAAATTACTTAGTCACGCCATGAAATTCTGGGAGCGAGTGGCTGAGGCGAGGGTGAGGGGGATGATGTCTATATATGTTGAACCAGTTCGGTTTCATGCCGGGCCACTACACTACAGAAGCTATCAACATTGTCAGGAGATTGGTGGAATAGTTCAAGGATAAGAACAAGGACCTACACATGGTGTTATATGACAAGGTCCCGAGGGAGTTGCTACGGAGGTGCTTGGAGGCTAAGAGCATGCCGGAAGCCTACATCAGAGTGATCAAGGACATGTACGATGGAGCTAAGACTAGGGTTAGGACGGTAGGTGGCGACTCAGACCATTTCCCGGTTGTTATGGGGCTTCATCAAGGATCTGCGCATAGCCCTTTCTTATTTGCCTTGGTGATGGATGTACTAACTCGCCATATTCAAGGGGATGCGCCATGGTGTATGCTATTTACTGATGAAATAGTCTTGATAGACGAGACGAGGGTCGGTGTTAATGAGAGGTTGGAGGTCTGGAGATAGACTCTCGAGTCTAAGGGTTTCAAACTAAGCAGGTCCAAGACAGAATACCTGGAGTGCAAGTTTAGCGCGGAATCGAGCAAAGTAGGCAGGGACGTGAAGCTTGGATCTCAGGTCATATCCAAGAGGGACAGTTTCAAATCTCTTGGATCGGTGATTCAGGGGGATGGAGAGATCGACGAGGATGTCACTCACCATATAGGGGCAGGGTGGACGAAATGGAGGCTTGCATCAGGAGTTTTGTGTGACAAGAAAGTGCCACAGAAACTCAAGGGGAAGTTTTATAGAGCTGTGGTTAGACCTGCCATGTTGTATGGGGCAGAGTGCTGGCCAGTTAAGAACTCTCATATTCAGAGAGTGAAGGTTGCGGAGATGAGGATGCTTAGGTGTATGTGCGGAAACACCAGGTTAGATAAGATTAAGAATGAAGTTATTCGGGAGAAGGTGGGGGTGGCCCCATTGGATGAGAAGATGCGGGAAGCGAGGCTCAGGTGGTTCGGGCATGTGCGGAGGAGAAGACCTGATGCCCCGGTGAGGAGTTGTGAGCGGCTGGCGGTGGTTGGCTCGAGTCGAGGCAGAGGGAGACCTAAAAAGTATTGGGGAGAGGCGATTAGGTAGGACATGGCAAGAATGCGGATTTCCGAGGACATGGCCCTTGATAGGAAAGTCTGGAGGTCTAGTATCAGGGTTGTAGGATAGGGGATTATAGAACTTTTCGTACTTCATTCCTGGGGCTAGGTAGGGTTTGGTAGGGCTCTCCATAGATAACTTACATTTTGTATTGTGCCCCCTTATGGTAGTTACTGGTTGTTTTTTTTGCATGCCATCTAATTTATGGTTTTATGCTTAGATAATTATTTATGCGATTTCTGCTGGAGTCACTAATGCTCTTTTGTTTCTCTTTGTTTTTCTTTTTCCCTTTCTTTTTCTTTCTCTCCTGATCCGAGGGTCGATTGGAAACAGCCTCTCTGCCCTTTCGGGTAGGGGTAAGGCCTGTGTACGTATTACTCTCCCCAGACCCGACTTTGTGGGATTATAATGGGTAGTTGTTGTTGTTGTTGTATTTTGAGAGCAATGTGCCATGTTCTAAGAATAAGCCCAATAGGCACACGGTCGAATGTATGAATGATCTATTATATCCACCTATGTCCATATTCAATCAACCAGGCCGATGTTCTAAGGATGTTAGATAGAGAAGTTTGAGTGATATGGAGTACAAGTCAGCTACACTTCATGTGTTGCTAAATTGTCCCAAAGTTGTACCATTTCTCAAGTAAGTATAGATTTAGTAGTTATCAAAATATAAAATTTACTGTGATTACATCTCAATGCAACTACTAAAAATATTTGATGTGCCACAGTCACTTCGTGGGTCAATTTGGGCATGATGTTGTATATATGAGATTTGATACATGGTTTAAACAATTTGTAAGTTTATCCTTAAAATATTCTAACACTATTTAGGTAAACAATGTTTGGAAGTTATGCTAACTTATGAATTTTTGTAACAATATGTAGGTAAATTATCCAAATAATGGTGTAAATCAAGTTTTGAAAGATATATCTTGGGGACCTGGGCTTGAGGTCACAACAATGTCTAAGTACGTTGTAAATGGTTATAGGTTTCATACAGAGGATTGCTCTAAAAATAAAAATAGCAACAACAGTGGGGTGTGGGCTCAAGGTGGTGATGGCAACCAAGTTGGAGATATTGATTATTATGGTGTGCTAAAAGAAATAATAGAACTACAATATAGAGGTTGGCCATTTAAGAAATTGATACTCTTTAGATGCAAGTGGTTTGACCCAAATCCAACAAGAGGTACAACAGTACACTATCAATACAACATAATTGAGGTTAATCATACGAGGGAGTACGATCGCTATGATCCTTTCATAATTGCACATAATGTTAGGCAAGTGTATTATGCTCCTTATCCATTGCGGCGGATTAAGTCCGATTCGTGGGTTGTAATAAAAAATAAGCCTTTAGGTAGGGTGGAAGTCGAGAATGTTTTAGATGTTGGATATCAAAATGATATCTCCAGTGTTCACCAAATAGTGGACGAACTTTTAGAAAATGATTTGGAACATCCTGAACACATATTGGAAGAAGTTGATATAAATGAAGTAAGAATTAGAAAACGAGGAAGAAGAATCAACTGATGAAGCTCAAACTAGTGAGGAAGAAGAATTCTCGGACGAGGAACAATACGTCGAAGAGCTTTAAAAAGTTGGTTTCTTTTATAACTCTCGTTTATAGCTAGTTTCTTTATATGTTTCAATATAAATATGTATTATATTATGCAGATGACAGGCAAGGGTTGAGGTAACAATGACCCTACTGGTTCTCGGGGTCAAGAAAAGGCTAGGAAACCAAAGAGGAGGGTAGAAGATAATACTCAATCTTTTCCGCCCTACACCTTCGTGCAGACACCAGGTCTTTCGTCACTAGGCCATAGGACTATACGTCCGACATACAGTCCAGCTGCCTTACGACCATGTGGATCACATCCATCTGCATCGCATGGATCGCATAGATCCATGTCACATCCACATGCATCACAGCCATCAGTGTCACAGCCACTCGGGTCACATCAATTAGTATCACAGCCACTTACGGTCCATCCAACTATGTCGCAGTCACAGGGATCGTAGCCATCTTCATCAGTGACTCCATCTATTTCAGGCCTCCGCCTGCGAGATACTAGCTCTGACCCCCTACACCTTCCACACATGCCTCTCATATACATGTTTTGGACGGTGATGCTGATGATGACGAGGAGGTGCATTATGATCAATATGGCAGGATCATCATAGTCCCTGAGGGTGATGGGTAAAAGTTATTTGTTATTTTTACGTTTATTATTTTGTACAGTTTGTAATAAGATATTAATGTATTTTTTTTTATTAAATTGCAGGTTCATCCTGAGTAATATTACTACGAGGATAATCATAAAAGCCACCAGAAAGTTTTAAGATAGCCCTTATGCGACTTGGAGTGAATTCTCATTCTCGCTGAAGGAGCAAATTTTCAATCAATTTAAGGTATAAACGTTTTTTTAAGCAGTATAATTATTTATATTTATTATATTTCCATATAATATTTAATTTTTGAAATACATAGCAACTGTGTATGGGAACACCGTTATAGCGCGAAAGTGGCCGCAAATTTTCATCACAAAGCTCGTAAGCGGTTGTCGCATAGTTTCTCCAAATCTGGAAAGTTGAACCAGAAGCCTGACTGGTTGCTTCAGAATTTATGGAGGATTTGCAAAGGAAATGCCTTACCGCAACGTTCTTAGAGAAGAGCGAAAAAGGAAAGAAAGCCCGAGCATCTGAGAGGGGAGGCTCCGTGCACACTGTAGATGCGATCAACCTAGGCACAATAAAAAGAAGACTGGTACGTAATTGCTTAATTTATTTTAATTTTCAAAGTAGATCTATTCTGTTTATTAACTAAAGTTTATGCGTTTTCAGGAAAAGAAGCGGGGCGTTCGATGAACCAAGATGAGCTATTCAAGAAGATTCATATAGTAAAGAAGAAGAAAGAGACGGATCAAAAAAGGTGGGTCGAGGGCCGAGCCTCGACTGTACATATAAGTTTTCAATTTTCATTAAGTATTTTGATTTACTTTTATATAAATTTTGAAATACTAATTCAATGTAATTTTTCTTATAGGATTGCTTCACAGCTGACGTGGAGGAATTCTTACGCAATCAGCCACGTAATGAGTCGGGCGAGCCAATCCAACCTTCGGACGAGGATGCTGAAAGAATGTGGACGGAGGGTGCTGGCGGTCCAAAATGGGGGAAGGTATAAAGCTTCCTACTATGAAATTCCATCGCTATAAGTCTCACGACCCTAAACCCGAACCCGGTCGTGATGGTGCCTCTCATGAAGACAAGGCCAGCCGACACTTCCCATTTTCCAATTATTAACAGTTAAGCATTAATAAATTGTCTAAAATGATAAAATAAATTTCAAATAGCAGATAATATCAAAAATACACGGAAGAACACTCATACACAGCCCTAATCGGGGTGTCACTAGTCATGAGCATCTATAAGTCATAATACAAGTCTAATAAGTCTGTAAACTAGTACAACAATCTGAAACAAGATAGAAATGATAAAGGAGGAGAAACACAGGACTGCGGACACCAGGCAGCTACCTCGTGTACTCTGAATGTTTGCCTGAAGCTGGAAGAATCAGCACTAGGGAGTGGAACCAGCTACGCCAGAATCTGCACACAAGGTGTAGGGAGTAAAGTGAACTCCAACTTAGTGAGTAACAAATGTAAATAACGACTAAAAGTGAGAAAATACGTAAGGCACAAGGCATTCTATAATGAAGCAGTAAAACCATTTTAATCAGTAAACCAGTTAAGAGATTAGTAAAAACGCTTTTTCATCAAGTAAGCATATAATTGACAGGCAAATATGGAAAATAAACACGTAAAGGTTCGCCCCTCGGGAACTATATCAACAAAACCGCCCCTCGGACAACATCTCAGAACAATACCAGCCCCTCAAGCTCAATCTCACATCACGATAGGTGCACGCGCTCACTGGGGGTATGCAGACTTCTGGAGGGGCCTCTTACGGCCCAAGAAAAATATCAAGCCATCTCGTGGCATCATAAACTGGCTCTCGGCCTCATATCAATATCAAGCAACCTCGTGGCACACAATCTCAGGCCCTCAGCCTCTAATCAATATCAGTGTTTCCTCACAACATAGGCCCTCAGCCTTACTCAATCAAAAATCCTCACAAGCCACTCGGGCAATAGTAAAACAGTATTTCTCAGCCCAAACATCATTTAAAATAGGGAGAAGGTCCGGATTTGTCCTTCTACTATTTTTTATTATTTACATTTGACCTCCGTTATACTTTTCGTCCATTCCAACCCCTACCGTTAATAAACTTTTTATATTTACCCCTAATCCTAACAACCCTCCAATGTGGCAGGCAATCACTTGAATTTTTGTCCATGTCAGCTGCCAAGTCAGATGGTCCCACCATATTAAAATATCTAAGCCCATAAACTTGACCTAGTACACTTATCAAGCCCGATCCATACCCTAAACCCATTACCCTTCTCCTTCCAACCTCCTCCTTCAATAAATATCATTAATGGAAACTGATAACACCACATAGAGAACCACCGGTGATCGGCCTAAAAATATTTTCTTTTCTTATAGTTCTATCTTCCTTGTTACTGCCACAACCAAACATCTTTCTAAAGAACGAAGAACCATCATAAGAGATGTCCAACAATGGTTTAATAATATGAATAATTCTAAGCGTTGTTCTAAAAACAAATATCTATGTCAAAACCTTGTTCTCTATTGAAGAATTCCAAGCATTGCTCTAAATTAATTTTTTCTTAAAATCAGATTAAGCAACCAAAAAAATCCAGATTTAGTTTGGAGAACTTAGACTTTTCTCTACTTGATGTTTGAGTTTTATGACATAAGCTATTTGGAGGATACAAACCTTTGAATGATGGTTCTCATAAGACTCACTTCCAATTAGTTTTGACTTTTTTTTTTCTTCTGTTCGTTGGAGGTAAGCAAATCAAATTTATGTCAAAAATTCATGTTTCAAATGTCCATCACCGTATTTAACTAATATCAGAAAAATACAAGATCAAACAAAGAAGAAGTAAATCATGAATTACTTAATACTAACCTAGAAATATCTTGAATTCACACAAACAACTTGAAAAAAAATAGAGTTCTAAGTGAGGAAAATGTATAACTAAAAGAAATATGAAAATGGAATTTTTAGAGTTTAGTGGGACCATATGACTTGAAAGCTGACATGGACAAAAATTTAAGGGGTCGTGTGCCACATTGGCCATCCGTTAGAGTTAGGGGCAGTTTCATAAAGTTTGTTAACGGTAGGGTGGGTTTTGGACGTAAAGTGAAACAAAGGACGAATGTGTACAATTTACAATAGTAGAGGGGTAATAATCACCTTTTTCCCTTTAAAATATCATTTAAGTACTAAAACTAAGTAAACATGGCTAAGTATGAAAAGTAGTGGAAAATAACATGACTGAGTTCAAGGATAAAATCAAAACAGTGAGGAAATATCAATAAAAATTCCCGAAGGGTTCAAATAGTTGGCACGAAGCCCAAATATGGAGCCCAAATAATGATGATAGCAAATAGATTTCAATCAAATACGTGGTAAAATCATCAATCGGGACAGACCAAGTCACAATCCCCATTGGTGCACGACCCCACGCTCGCTATCATGCGTGTGCCTCACCTCAATATAGCACTATGATGTGAAATCTGGGGTTTCAAACCCTCAGAACATTATTTACAATCATTACTCACCTCGAACCAGTCAAATCTCTAGCTCGCGACGCCTTTTCCCCTCGAATTGGCATCCACGTGCGTTGAATCTATCAATAATCAGAATGAGGATGTCAAAATTTGCTAAGGGAACGAAGCTCAATTGAAAACAATCAATAATTGACACAGACCCCCAAAATACCAAAACCCAACCCCCGGGCTTACATCTCGGAATTCAATAATTTTTACACCAATAGGTTCCTTATCTCCTCACGAGTTCATAGATATCAAAAGTTCAGAAATTCGACCTCAAATGGTCCATCAAATCCTCAATCAAAAGGTCTCCAATACTAAACCCTAGGTTCCCCAAATTTCACCCTTAATTTCCTTAATTTCTAGCTCTAATCCATGAAATAATAGCATATGAAAAATTTCAAGTCCAAATTCCTTACTCAATGACATTCCCTTGATATCCTTCTTTCAAATCGTCCAAAAAGCTCCAAAGCCGAAGTCAAAAATGGTGAAATAGCTCAAATTCGTGAAATGAAATAACTTATATGTTTTCCCCAGACCTTTTTGCATTTGCGGCACAATACCCGCTTTTATGGTACCTCATTTGCGGTTATTCCTCCGCTTCTACGGAAATCACTTAACCGTCCACATCCGCATCTGCGATCATCCTTCCGCATCTGCGACTTCGCAGATGCGGTCCTCTTAGCCTCTTCTGTGGTCCCTGACAAGCTCCAAAATCCCCCCGAGCCCCCCCCCCTCCCCCGGGACCTCAACCAAAAGCACAACATATCCTAAAACCTTATTCAAACTTGTTCCAATCATCAAAACACCTCAAACAACATCAAATCACCCAAAATGCATCGGATTCAAGCCAAACTTTCTAAAATCTTCCGAATTCCGCTTTTGATCAAAAACTCAACCAAACCACATCCGAATAACCTGAAATTTTTCAAACACATCCCAAATGACATAAGAAAGCTACTGCATCTCTCGGAATTCCATTCCGACCACCCCTATTTCAAAATCTCGCCTACCAACCGGAATTCGCCAAAATATCAACTTCGCCAATTCAAGCCTAAATCTACTCCAAACCTCCAAAACCCATTCCGATCACACTCTTAAGGCTCAAATCACCTCCTAAAACTAACCGAACTATCGGAACTCCTATCCGAGCCCTCTAACACATAAGTTAACATCCGATTAACTTTTCCAACCAAAACTCACTACAAAGAGACTAAGTGTCTCAAACTTCACCAAAATCATTTTGGATTCGATCCGACCAACCCGATACCACAAAACACGGATAAACACAGCATAAAGAAGCAGAATGGGGGAAATAAGCGGTAACTCATAAGACGAATAGGCAGGTCATCACATCCTCACTAACTTAAACAAACGTTCGTCCTCGAATGAGTCAAAAAACATACTTGATGCCTCAAATAGATAAGGATATCTACTCTACATCTCCTGCTCAGCCTCCCAGGTGGCCTCCTCCATGGGCCGATCTCTCCACTGCACCTTCACTGAAACTATATCCTTTGACCTCAACTTTTGAACCTGACGACCCAAAATAGCTATTGGCTCCACATCATAGGTCAAATCATCATCCAACTAAACCATGCTGAAATCCAGAACATGAGACGGATCCCAAATATACTTCCGGAGCATAGAAACATGGAATACCGGATACACGCTCGACAAGCTGGGTGGCAAAGCAATCTCATAAGCCACCTCCCCAATCCTCTGAAGTAACTCAAAAGGCCCAATGAACTGCGGACTCAACTTCCCTTTCTTCCCAAATCTCATAACACCCTTCATGGGAGAAACTTTCAACACAATCTTCTCACTAACCATGTAGGACACATCATGAACCTTCCTGTGAGCATAACTCTTTTGCCTCGACTGCGCTGTATGGAGCCTTTCCTGAATCACCTTCACCTTTTCTAAAGCATCTTGTACTAAATCAGTCCCCAATAGCCTAGCCTCACTGGGCTCGAACCAACTAACTGAAGATCTACACTGCCTTCCATACAAAGCCTCATATGGATCCATCTGAATACTCGAATGGTAGCTATTGTTATACGCAAACTCTGCAAGCGGTAGAAAATGATCCCATGACCCTCCGAAATCAATAATATAAGCACACAAAATGTCCTCTAATATCTGAATAGTACGCTCAGACTGCCCGTCCGTCTGAAGATGAAAAGTTGTGCTCAACTCAACCTGAGTACCCAACTCCCACTGCACAGACCTCAATAAATGCGAAGTAAACTGAGTGCTCCAATCTAAAATGATGGAAAATGGGGACACCATGCAAATGAGCAATCTCCCAGATATAGATCTCTGCCAATCGCTCTGAAGAATATATAGTACACATAGGAATGAAGTGCGCGAACTTGGTCAGCCGATCCACAATCATCCAAATAGTATCGAACTTTCTCAAAGTCCGTGGAAGTCCAACAACAAAGTCCATAGTTATCCTCTCCCACTTCCACTCTGGAATATCCATCCGTTGGAGCAAGCCACCCGGTTTCTGATGCTCATATTTCACCTGCTGACAATTGAGAAACCGAGCTACAAATCCCACGATGTCTTTTTCCATTATTCTCCACCAATAGTGCTGCCTCAAATCCAGATACATCTTTACGGTACCTGGATGAATAGAATATCGCGAGCTATGGGCCTCCTACAGAATCAACTCACGAATCCCATCCACATTGGGTACACGAATCCGACCCTGCATCCTCAACACCCCATCATCACCAATGGTCACATCTCTAGTATTATCATATTGAACTCTATCCCTAAGGACAAGCAAATGCAAATCATCATACTGGTGCTCTCTGATACGATCATATAAAGAAGACCGAGAAACCACACAAGCCAATACCCGACTAGGCTCTGAAATATCTAACCTTACGAACCTATTATCCAAGGCCTGAACATCAACTGCAAGAGATCTCTCCCCAACTGGAATATATAACAAACTCCCCATACTCACTGCCTTTCGGCTCAAAGCATCGGCCACCACATTGGCCTTTCCCAAATAGTACAATATAGTGATATCATAATCCTTAAGCAACTCCAACCATTTCAGTTTCCTCAAATTAAGATCCTTTTGCTTGAACAAATGTTGAAAAATGCGATGATCAGTGAACGCCTCACAAGATACGGCATACAAGTAATGCCTCCAAATCTTCAACGCGTGAACTATGGCAGCCAACTCCAAATCATGAACGGGGTAGTTCTTATCATGGGGCTTCAACTGACGATAAGCATAAGCAATAACTCTACCCTCCTTCATCAACACACAACCAATTCTTACTCTCGAAGCATCACAATACACGGTATATGAACATGAAGCTGATGGCAAAACCAACACTGGAGCTGTGGTTAAGGCTGTCTTGAGATTCTAAAAGCTCTTCTCACACTCTTCCAACCATACAATTGAAGCACCCTTCTGAAATCAACTGGTCAAGGGCGATGTGATAGATGAGAATCCCGGAACAAACTGATGATAATAGCCTGCCAAACCAAGAAAACTACGAATATCTATAGCCGAGGATGGTCTGGGCCAACTCTGAACCGCCTGTATCTTCTTTGGATTAACCTAAATAACCTCAGTGGAAACCATGTGCCCCAAGAAAGCCACAGAACCGAGCCAAAACTCACACTTGGAAAACTTTGCATAAAGTTTCTCTTCCCTCAACCTCTGCAACACAACCCTCAAATGCTCCGCGTGCTCCTCCTAACTAAGCGAATATACTAGAATATCATCAATGAAGACTATGACAAACGAGTTAAGATAAGGCTGAAACACGATGTTCATCAAATGCATGAACGATGTTGGGGCATTGGTTAGCCCAAAAGACATAACCAGGAACTTATAATGACCATATCTGGTCCTGAAAGCCGTCTTAAGAATATCCGAATCCCTAATCTTCAACTAGTGATAACTTGAACGGAGATCAATCTTGGAGAACACCCTCGCTCCTTGAAGTTGGTCGAATAAATCATCAATGCGAGGCAAAGGATACTCGTTCTTAATTGTTACCTTGTTCAATTTCCTATAATCGATGCACATTCTCATAGTGCCATCCTTCTTCTTCACAAACAGAACCGGCACCCCAAGGCTACACACTAGGCCGAATGAACTCCTTATCAAGGAGTTCTTGAAGCTGCTCCTTCAACTCCTTCAACTCTGCTGGTGCCATACGATACGACGGAATAGAAATGGGCTGAGTGTCCATCACCAGGTTAATACCAAAATCAATATCCCTATCAGGTGGCATGCTCGGCAAGTCTGCAGGAAATACATTAGGGAAATCCCTCATAACTGGAACACAATCAATACTGGGAGTCACAGCTCCGACATCCCTCGCAAAATTTAGATACGAAAGACAAACCTTCCCAACCATACACTAGGCTTTCAAGAAAGTGACCACTCTACTAGGAACATAATCAGTCACACCTTGCCACTCGATCTGTGGCACACCTGGTATTGCCAATGTGACTGTCTTAGTATAACAGTCCAAAATAGCGCGACACGAAGATAGCCAATCCATGCCTAGAATGACATCAAAATCCACTATACTCAATAATAAAAGATCGACTCAGGTCTCCAGACCCCCAATAGTCACCACACACGACCGGTACATACGGTCTTTAACAACAGTATCGCCCATCGGGATAGATACATGAACAGGTAAAGCAAGAAACTCATGGGGCATACCAAAATAACGAGTAAAGTATGATGACACATAAGAAAAGGTGGAACCAGGATCAAATAATATAGAGGCATCTATGTGGCAGACTGAAACAATACCTGTAATAACAGCATCTAAAGCAATAGCATTGGGTCTGCCTAGAAGATAATAGAAATAGGCTTGACCACCCCCTGATCGACCTCCCCCTCTGGGGCGGCCCCTAGCTGACTGACCTCTACTGGGCGGGTGGTGGTGAAGCAACTGGCGCTGAAGCCGATGACTGACCCCTCTGCTGGGATGAACTAGCAAAATGATGAGGACACTGCCTCCATATATGACCATATCTCCATGCTCATAACAACTCCTAGGTGCTGGAGAACAGGACTGAAGGGAACCCCTCGCATCGGAGTGACTAGCAGATGCACTCGGCATAGAAGAGCCCTGAACTGATGAAGCACGGGATGAACTCTGAGCTATAAGGGCACTAAGTTATGATTGGCCCTGATGTGAATTGTGAGAACAATGACCCTATGACGCCCCACGATGACCTGGGCATGCTGGCTGAGGAGGACTAAATGGACGGCCTCTACCGTGCTAAAACTGACCCCTCGAAGGAGCACCACTGTAACTACCAAATCCTCGAGGCCTCTTGGCCTCCCTCTCCTCTCGCTCCTGGAGACATACAGCCTCAATCGCACAAGCGATATCCACAACCTCCTCGAAAGTAGCACCAGTTCATGAGACTACGGAGTTATAAGTAAGACCATCAACAAACCTCCTAATCCTCTCTCTATCTGTCGGAACCAACCAGATGACATGACGAGCCAACTCGGGGAACCCTAAATCATACTGTGACATGGTCATCTCCCTCTGACACAACCACTCAAACTGCCTACGCAGCTCCTCTCTACAAAACTGCGGCACATACTTCTTCAGAAAGAGAACGGAGAACTACTGTCGGGTAAGGGGCGCTGCACCAACAGGCCTACACCTCTCAAAATCCTCCCACCAAGTGAAAGCAGGTCCTGAAAACCAATAGGTAGTGAAAGCGACCTCGCTGGTCTCTAGAATACCGCAGTATGAAGCATCCTCTAACACTTGTCCAAAAAGACCTGGGCATCCTCGCCCTCTGCACCACTGAAGGTCAGAGGCTGTAGCCTACCAAATCTCTTCGAACTTTGCTGCTCATCCTCTGGCATAGTAGGAACTACATAGTCCTGAGCAGCTACAACCGGATAGGCTGGATGTGGCCCCGACGTCTGAAGTCCCTGCACGACCTACTCAGGTGTGCGAGCGGCGGGAGTCTGACTGCCTCCCCCGACCTGAGAAGTAGCTGCGGCTGTAGTGGCTAAAACTGCCTGAGCTAGGCTAGTGCAAACTGATAAGATCTAAGCCAAGACTTCCTAAAGACCTAGAATCACAATGGGCACAACGGGTGCCTGAGCTAGTGCTGCTGGAGCGTCCACAGCTGGGACCTGGTTCTGGGCAGCTGGTGGATCTACAGTTGTTGCTCTGCCTCTACCACGACCACGACCCTAACCGGTAGTGTGTGTCCTCACCATCTGTGAGAGAATAGAATAATAAAAGTTTAGTACTCGGATCAACAAATTTGCACGACAAGAATTTCAAGAATATGAAGTTTTTTCTAAGGGTTCTGTAGCCTCTCGAGGATAAATACAGACGTCTCTGTACCAATCCGTGAGACTCTACTAAACCTGCTCATGACTCGTGATACCTATGTAACCTAGGCTCTGATACCAACTTGCCACGACCCTAAACCCGAACCTGGTCGTGATGGAACCTCTCATGAAGACGACACGTCCTATTTTCCAATTATTAACTATTAAGCATTAAGAAATAGTCTAAACATGATAAAATAAATTTTAAATAGCAGATAATATCAAAAATACGTGGAAGAACACCCATACATATCCTAACCGGGGTGTCACTAGTCATGAGCATCTATAAGTCATAATAAAAATAAATTAAGTCTATAAACTACTAAAACTGTCTAAAACAAGATAGAAATGATAAAGGAGGAGAAACACGGGATTGCGGACGCTAGGCAGCTACCTCGTGTACTCCGAATGTCCGCCTAAAGCTGGAAGAATCAGCACTCAGGAGCGGAACCAGCAACGCCTAAATCTGCACATAAGGTGTAGGGAGTAAAGTGAATACTCCAACTTAGTGAGTAATCAATGTAAATAACGACTGAAAGCGAGAAAACACCTAAGGCACAAGGCATTCTATAATGAAGCAGTAAAACCATTTTTAAACAGTAAACCAGTTAAGAGATAAGTAAAAACCCTTTTCATCAAGTAAGCATATAATTGATAGGCAAATACGGAAAATAAACACGTAAAGGTTCTCCCCTTGGGCAATATATCAATAAAACATCCCCTCGAGCAACATCTCAGAATAATACCAGCCCCTCGTGCTCAATCTCACATCACGATGCATGCCCGCACTCATTGGGGGTGTGCAGACTCCTGGAGGGGCCTCTTACGGCTCAAGCGCAATATCAAGCCATCTCGTGGCATCATAAATAGGCTCTCGGCCTCATATCAATATTAATCCACATCGTGGCACACAATCTCAGGCCCTCGGCCTCAAATTAATATTAATGTTTCCTCATAACATAGTCCCTCGGCCTTACTCAGTCAACAATCCTCACAAGCCACTTGGGCAATAGTAAAATAGTATTTCTCACCCCAAACATCATTTAAAATATCATTTAAGTATTAAAATTGAGTAAACATGGCTGAGTATGAAAAGAAGTGGAAAATAACATGACTGAGTTCAAGGATAAAGTCAAAACAGTGAGGAAATATCAATAAAAATCCCTGAAAGGTTCAAATAGTTGGCACGAAGCCCAAATATGGCATTCAGACCAAATAATGATGATAGCAAATAGATTTCAATCAAATACACGATAAAATCATCAATCGGTACGGACCAAGTCACAATCCCCATTGATGCACGACCCCACGCCCGTCTTCAAGCATGTGCCTCACCTCAACGTAGCACTACGATGTGAAATCTAGGGTTTCAAACCCTCAAAACATCATTTACAATCATTACTCACCTCGAACCGAACAAATCTCTAGCTCGCGATGCCTTTGCCCCTTGAATCAGCCTCCAGGCGCATCAAATCTATCAAAAATCAGAACGAGGACGTCAAAATATGTTAAGGGAATGAAGCCCAAGCAAAAATAATCAATACTTGACATAAATCCCGAAATTACCAAAACCCGACCCCTGGGCCCATGTCTCTAAATTCAATAACTTTTACACCAATAGATTCCATATCTCCCCACGAGTTCATACATATCAAAAGTTCATAAATCCGACCTCAAAAGGTCCATCAAATCCTCAAACATAGGTATCCAATACTAAACCCTAGGTTCCCCAAATTTCACCCTTAATTTCCTTAATCTCTAGCTCTAATCCATGAAATAATAGCATAGGAATTAGTTTCAAGTCCAAATTCCTTACCTCAATGACGTTCCCTTGAAATCCTTCTTTCAAATCGCCCAAAAAGGTCCAAAGCCCAAGTAAAAAATGGTGAAATAGCTCAAATTCGCGAAATAAAATAACTTATATGTTCTGCCTAGACCTTTTCACATCTGCGGCACAATACCTGCTTCTGCGGTACCACATTTACGGTTATTCCTCCGCTTCTGTGGAAATTACTTAACCGGCTACATCCGCATCTACGATCTTCCTTCCGCCTCTGTAACTTTGCAGATGCGGTCCTCTTAGCCACTTTTGTGGTCCCTGACAAATCCCCATAATCCGCTTATGCGGCCTCTATTCCGCTTATGTGGTGCCGCACCTTCGGTCCCCAATCCGTAGGTACAAAAATATCGGAAGCAACAATTTTAGCAGCTGCAACAAAACTCCAACTTCTCCATCAACCATCCGAAATCACCCCAAGGTCCCCCGATGTAACGATCCGATCGATTGTTTTCATACCTAGCGCGTTATTCAGTAATCTGAGGCCATGAGTAGTTTTATTTTAGGTGTTATAACTTGTACGCGTGGTCAGAATTGAATTTTGGGAAGTTCAGCATTAATTTGGGAAGAGAATTCTCATTTCAAAAGCTTAAAGTTGAAAGAATTACTTGGACGGGATTTTTGAGTAAACGACCTCGGAATCGGGATTTGAAGGTTCCATCAAGTTAGTATGATGATTTCGCACTTGGGCGTATTCCTGGATGGGTCTTGGATGACCCGGAAGCGTTTTGGCATCTATTGTGGAAGTTAGCTTTTCGAGAGGAAATTTCATAAGTTTGGCTTGAAGTGCATTTCAGTGTTATCGGTGTCCGTTTGGGATTCTGAGTCTGTTTATATCTCCGTATGGTGATTCTGGAGTTGGGAGCGCGATCGGAAGTGAATTCGGAGGTCCATAGGTCATTTTAGAGTCATTTGGCTAAAGATAAAAAATTTGAAGGTTTTTGAGAAGATTGACCAGAAGCGGACTTTTTGATATCGGGGTCAAAATCTGATTCCGAAAGTTGGAGTAGGTCCGTAATGACTAATATGACTTGCGTACAAAATTTCAAGTCAATCGGACGTTATTTGATAGGTTTAAACATCGAAAAAAGAAGTTTTAAATTCTAAAGTTCATAAAGCTTGGACTGGAGGTCGATACATGATTTTAGCATTGTTTGATGTGATTTGAGTCCTCGAGAAAGTCCGTAATATGTTTTTGATTTGGTTGATATGATTCATTAGGGTCCCAGGGGCCTCGGGTGGATTTCGGGTGGTTAACGGATCGAAATTTGGAATTTTGGATAGCTGAAGGGGTCTGGTTGCTGGTATAACCGCTACTGTGGAGGGTTCACCACAGAAGCGAGAAATTAAACCGCAGATGCGGTTCTGGGCTGTCAGTGAAGGGACCGCAGATGCGGTCATTTTTTCGTAGATGCGGAACCGCACCCGCGGTGGAGAAGTTGCACAAGTGGAAATAAGGGGGCCTGGGAAGGACCGCAGATGCGGTAGAGTGGTCTCACCTGTAGAACCGCAGAAGCGGTCATAGGACCGCAGGTGCGGAAATTGCTGGAGGAAGAAGGGTGTTTTAAAATCGGGGTTTGAGTTCATTTCACCCATTTTTCTATTGGTATGGGCGATTTTGGAGAGCTTCAAGTGGGGTGTTTCATCATCATTGACAAGGTAAGCTAACCCCACCTATCTTGAGTTAAATATATTGATTTTTTATGGATTTTTTCATGAAAATTGGTAGAAAACTTGGGGTTGAGGAAAAACCTAGAAAATTAGTATACTTGGATTTTGGCCACGATTTTGGGTATGGAATTTAGAGAAAATTATATATTCAAGTTTGTGAAGCTAAGGGTAAACTTATTCTTCGAAAATTTTAGAAATTCGGGCACGTGGGCCCGAGGGCATTTTTGTTAACTTTCCAAACGGGGTTAGAAATTGTTATAAATTGGGTTAATATGAGTAGTTTATCGTGTATTAATGAATTTGCATAACTATTGGCTAGTTTTGCAGCGTTGTGCATCAATTTGAGTTTCTGAAGGGCGTGGAAGGCCGATTATGGATCTTCGGAGCGAGGTGAGTCTCCTTTCTAAACTTGTAAGAGAGAATTGTCCCCATAGGTAAAATAATTGGTTATGTTCTCCTAATTGTGGGGGCTACGTACGCACGAGGTGACGAGAGTCCGTGCGTAGCTACTATTATGCTATTGTTCGGGTAGTTAGGACCCAAAAGCATGTTATACTTGGATTATCTGTGAACCCATTGATAGCTTGAATTGCTTAAAATCACATCGAATTAGTAAATGAATTCCTAAACAGATAAAACTTCATTTTTCTTAAATGGTTAAAAGAGGATTTGTTTTCATTGGATAATTACTCCGTGTGGACTTCTTGATTGATTGTTTGTGTGTTTAATTTTGGAATGGGCCGAACGCCTCGGCAGATTAAATAGATGCATCTATGGTTCGAGTTGTTCGACTCTCAGCAGTGCACACTTTATTTTCTGTTGGAGCGGGTCGTACGCCTCGGCATGATTTGCGTATGCTTGTATTGCTACCTCGAATTTATTAAAGTTGCTATTGCCTCTTCACGGCTTGAGAATATTTGGATAATAATGAAAAGGAGTTTTGAAAATTTCCTATAAAAAAGAAATAATTGGTTACTTATTTCCTTCTATTGGATTAAAATCATGTTTATAGAAATCCACGATTTAATGTATTATTGACATCATTATTGGACCACTAGTAAGTGTCGAAGTCGACCATCTCATCTCTACTTCTTCGAGATTAGACGGGATACACATTGGGTACACGTTATTTTCGTACTCATACTACACTTCTGTGCATTTTTGTTGCACAGGTATATGTAACTCTAGTGGCCTACTAGGCGTAGCAGCATGGTTTATATGGAGACTTAGGTGAGTTGCACTTCTCGAGGCGACCCGCAGCCAGCAGAATCCCCTTCAGTTTTCTGTAATTATTTTATGTCCAATATTGTATTTCGGACAGTTGTTGTATTTTTATTTCCTTCTTAGTAAATGCTCATGCACTTGGGACACCGAGTTCTGGGATGGTTTTGAAATATTTTGTATTAATTGCTTATTATTTAATTTGAATTGAAGTAGTTTTTTTTTATGAAAAATTGAATGAAAAATCTTAGTTTTCAAGATTGTTAAAAATGAGAACTTCATCAAGTAATTTGGTTGGCTTGCCTGACAGTAGTGTGCGGCGCCATCATGACCCTTAGTGGATTTTGGGTCGTGACAACATGGTATCAGAGCACTAGGTTCCTAGGGTCTCACGATTCATGAGCAAGTCTAGTAGAGTCTTGCGGATCGATACGGAGACGTCTGTACTTATCCTCGGGAGGCTGCAGGACTATTAGGAGTACTTCCCTTCTTGGTTCCTTATCATGCGATTTGATCCTTAGAGGCGTATGCCTTTTATTCATTCCTACTCTATCTTACGCGATGCGAACCGCTTGTTATAAATCGAGAATTGAAGAACCATAATGGTACTATAGATGTGATACGGGATGTTTCTCCCGGTATAGCTGATCGGATTACTATCATCGCTTTGTAGAAGGATATTTTACTGTTTTAGCCCAGCAGCAGTACTTTTGAGGGCTCTGAGGCTAGGCACAAGTTGCCATGATTCTTATGAACGATTGTTGTGCAGTAGTGATATGATGGTAGGATGTTTGCCTACGTGTTGGGGCATGAATGACTTGAAGAGAGATTTACTCAGTACATAATCTAGAGATTCGGTATTTTATTCTCGGCAGATGAAAGGCAATCAGACTAAGAGTGGTCAGATGTGGGCTGGTGGAGTAATAAGGCTTGGTGATTGCAAGCGTGGTAGAGCTTTCTTCTATGATGGGTTGTCTTTGTCCTAATTAAACGTACTAAGTTTGTCGGTGTTATGATCTTCTACAATTCGTCTTTGGGGCAAGCTATGGTGAAATAGTATCAAAAATGCGGCTGTCAGATATCACGGGGTGCGGCAATTCAGGGTTGAATCAGTATTTCTAATGACGACGGTATGAGAAAGATGACCTTGTGCAAGGCATAAAGTTAGCAGCAATTGTGGGTTCAGGTGCCACGAAGATAGATTTTATTTAAGGCAACAATTGAGCAACAAAGGATGAGGATAGACATGTAGGAAGTGTCAGGCGGTGGTTAAAATTTCATGAAGGCCAAGTGTAAGAAGCAAAGGTCGAATAGTCGATTAAGGGGATGAGTTCCGCCAAAGAGGGAGAGTATCGGAGTTGCATATGGGCTTTGCAGTGGGATGACCACGTACCTTAAGGAGAGTTTGGAGTGATTTTGAGAAGTTAGTGATTGGTGATTGGGGTCTACGGATTAAATTTGAAGTATAGGCTATTATGCGACAGGAGAGTTGATATAGCGGGAAGGAACTGCTTGAATGAAGAAGGATACAATATAACTTTGAATTGGAAGAATGTTGCTGCATATTTAATTGATGTCCACGAGGGGTGAATGGACTTGTGCAGCTGGAGAGTGAGCTCGGACTCAGGATGGGTTATTTATGTCGTAGTGATTGTACCCCGTACGGCAATGTTGGAAGATGTCGGGGAGTGATTTCCATAAGTAGGTTATCCCTGTGAGCAGTTTAGCGGTCGCGTGGTTGGCGAGGCTTCTACAAATAATTCTATTGGTTATACAACAAAGAGATCGGTCGTGCGAATGTTGTTGATAGTTTAGAGTATAAAAAGGGGTTTCTACTGTAAGATATCAAGAATTTTGGCGGTTGATTGCGCAAGGTTATGTCAATAAGAGATAAAGAATCCCGGTGAACTCCAGAGTTGTGTGATAGTGGCTTCGAGCTAAGTGGGAGAGCCCCATTACCTATGATTGGGTTGCATGGTTAACTACTTGCGAAGTTTCTGGTTATTAGCATGTTGATGGGTTATTTCAGCCATGGGAAGAGAGCTTAGGTGGTAATTTGAGCAAAGGGATTGTTAAAGGTGTGCTATCGTTGGCCTTATTGGCTCATGTTCAAATTTGGAAAGGATTCAGGATTCGTGCTTTTTATTGATGCGGGTTCCAAGGGAGGTGATTCGGTTGGATGCTTCACCGAGAGGGTATACACATGATAGAAGATTCATGAAGTTTATTATATTCGGGGCCAAGTCAGAGTGGGTGGCTCTCAACAATGGTCCTAGTGAATTGAAAAGATAATGTGTGATGCCTAATAATTTTGAGCTTATAGGTACGGTTAAGAATCAAGCTTGATAGCAGCCTATGAGAAGAGGCACAAAATATTCAATGATGTTTTGACTTGCGATGTAGCAATTGGGAGGTACGAAATGTTTCGTGGGATTTGAGATAGCATGGTCTCGCAATTCAGGGTCATTCGGGATGAGTGCAGATGGAGTGTGTTAAGTGTTTAGTGGAGTTATCATTGTTTCTATGACAATCAAGGATAAATTAGAAGAAGAGGGATTGGTTAGCCATAGTCGAAGTGGCATGTTGCTGGTAGTGATCAGTTCTTTCAGCGTGATTAGGTTATGTAAGTGATTTGTGGCAGTACGTGTGAGGCTTGTCGGCCGCTGTTGCTCCCAAACGCACACGCAAGTATACGTGGTCGTACAAGTAATAAAATAATAAGTCGAGTGTCGAACCCCCAGAGACTTATATCAACTACTCACTAACACACCAATATCGTTATTCCGTCAAGCTAAATTCGAGTTCAAGAGTTTAATTATGCTAACTACAATCCAATTAATAACTAAATTATCAAGTAACGAGTTGATTGTTATGTATTCAATAGAGACAAGTATTACAGGGTTGTGATCGATTCACCAATCATATTGTGTTCTAATTAACTCTCCCTTTTCATATAATTCACTCATGGTTGCTAATTAATCGATAAATGCTGTCATAGCCTTCTCCCGAAGTACTACTCACTTATCCTCAATAGATTAACGCCTATATTCCTATGGATTTAATCTATTAAGAACGCATTAAGATTACGATATTTAATTAAGCACGGTGATTAGGTATATATTCCTATCCTAACCACAAATCCTCTCCCCCTAAGGGTTAAGATCATGCTCTCTTCAATTCTTCTCTAATCTAAACACGGCTTTCCCAAGCATAGCATAGATAGTAAATAGAACCTAACTGCTGGCCAGACAATTAAGCAATTAAACACAGAATTGAAGAAACAACCATATTTGAATGAATTATAATCAAGGTTAAGTTAATATCAAACAACAATATTCATGGCTAAATCACAACCCTAGAACAATGAGTTTTAGCTACTCATGTTAGTGTGCATCACAATTAGGTTCAATTTCATCACAAAATAGCAAAGACTAAGTGAAGAAAAGAAGAACTTGATAGTCCAAACTCCTCCTTGTCGAGCCTCTCGAATTCTTGCACTAAACTATGAAAACCTTCATGATTTGACCTTGGGTGAGCTTGACTTTATATAGGTTAAGTAGGTTTCTTTCCAGATTTCCAATTTTACCCCCAACTATCTCTTTTCCGGACCGGCACCACGCGAACTCGCGCGCCCTTCGCGCGCCTTTCTGTCTCGTCTTGTAATACGCACGAACTATGCGCGACTTCGTGCACCTGGGGCTTGATTTCTTCCAATTTTTTCGTCTTGTTCTTGCACGCACTCAACTCCGAGGGATCGTTTTTGCTCATAAATCATTCCAACAACCTCTTGAAAGCATCATATACGCTCCTCACCCTGCAATGTACACAAATCACAATTAAAGCCTATTTTTCTTCAAATAACCATATTATGTCATTGAAATGTAATTAAGCGGAAGCATAAACAATAGCTAAATCACCTAGATTTCGCCTATTATTAACACCCCACACTTAATTCCTTGCTAATCCTCGAGCAATCAAACTATACCCTCTATAGAATACTTCACTCAACCATTTCCCCTAACGCATTACACCTAGAACAATGTGCATACATTCCACCTAGCAGTGAACAATCCTAGCCTCAAAGCCGACTCTCAAGTGCCATGCAATATTCACACTTCCTCAAAGTACTCTACACAAACATCAAGACTTGCTTTTCCGTCATGAATCATATGCCCTCACAATCACATCAACAAAAACTGAATTCTATCCACACATTTGAGTCATACACTCACATATATCAATGAAAGCACTCACTCTCACAAAATAAGTCACATGCATGCAATTGGTACCATAGGCTTGCCCTTAATGTAAATCTCTACTAATGTAGGCTAGCTCGACCCAAAATCAATTAGGACCTTTTCATGGTTGTAATGTGGGCTAAGGGACGGGTAGGATATATTTAGGAATAGTGACTCAACCTCTTAAGCACTTTAACATATCACATGAGCAATTTTTCAGAGCAAATTCTTCAACCCACTTCTCATTCACAAACAAAATCATCACACAAATACTCTCTTCTTCTTTAAGCACTCTATTAATTCATACCCACTAGCTGGAACAAGACACAATATATTCATCTCCCCTTTTTTTTTTCTTGTCACTCAATTTCTGCTAGTGGTGTATTCGTTTACAATACAAGTGCACCATTCATCCTTTTATTGGTTCCACCCAAAAGCCACCCCACACTTATTTCCTCCTTACTTCTTTTAGCGCTCCTCTCACAATTAAAGTGCTTTAAGAGGTAAAAGGATCAAAACAATGTTAATTAAGAACAAAAGGGTATAGGCTTGTAATGTGGGTGCCAAACAAAAGGCTAAAGGCTCAAAAGGGATAGCTAGGGACAAATTTTATTTATGATAAGCAATCAAGCTCAAAAAAGGTCAAAGAAAGCCTAAAATCATTTTTCAAACCGATCATCACCTAGGATTTCACTTCAATTCACATACCGGGCAAGTTCTAGACACAAGTACACTACATGGACTACACAAATACTCACCACACATAGCATATGACTCATTCAGATTAGCTCATCAAGACACTCTGTTATGGGCATTCTATTCAGTAACAAACATACAAATTAAGGCACCTTCAGTGAGATTCAACAATTAGGACTAAGCGTTACACTCTAGGGTCTATAGTGTTTAGGTGTGTCAATGCTATGGGTTCTCTTTTCAATTTATAGCTTGTAGCCCATCACCCTAATATACAAATCAAAAAGAAAACAAAAATAAAAACTACCTATGTTCGGTTCAAGCTAAACCCTTGGAAAAGAACCGCGGCCTAAAGAAAAACCAATAGGGATTTGCTACACTACCTAAGAAAAAAAATAAAAAATATTTTTGGTATTTTCTCTAGACTCACTTCCCTCAAGAAAATCGTCTAAAAAGATATGTCATCAGGAAGAGCCTACAATTTTTCAGTTTTTTTTTCTCGACTTAGTCCCTCAAGAACCCCATCGAAAGGGATCCGTCGTCGGGAAGAGCCACCTATCTATTGTAAACTAATGATTCCTACTTTCTACCAACACTATCAACGTCAAAAAGCACAAAACAAGATAAAACCTAACAATAAATTCATACACATATATACATACAATGAAGTACCCCACCCCACACTTAAAGATAAAGACATGTCCCCATGGCTTAAATTTTAAAAGAGCAGTGAGGTAAAGAGACTTCCCTGGAGCTTCACTCTTGGTCGGAAGCGGTTTCGGGGTTCATGTGGCATGCACGCCCCAAAGATCGTAGCCAACCCATGAACTTCTTTTCCGACTTGGCTTGTCGGTCAGCTATCTCTTCCACACGAGTGCCCAACCCAGTCATTGATGAGCGTAGTCCAGCCACCTCCTGCTCCAATCTTGTAAACGTAGACACCCTAGCAGTTCCTGAAGAGGACGCTACTCCTGACGGTGCTACTGGTGCTGGCTCCTCCATGTGTTCATCCGTGTCCTCCGACGATGCATCAAAACTACTCTCATCCTCTCTCCTACTGCTGCCGTTGGGGCTGGTCCTGTGGTGTTCTTGCCAGGTCAGATTATGTGGTCTTTTTTTACCAGCCCGTCCACACTAATATTTTCGGGCACTTGCACTTGCCGGCAAAGCTTAGTCACCAAGGAGGGGAAAAAGAAACCATACTGGCATTGGGGGCACCGGATAAACATCTCGTCGTGAATCACTTTGGTCATGTCGAAGGGAAGACCCTTGACGAAATACCAAATCAATGACGCGCGGGGTCCATTCACCTCCGTAGTATTTTTGGAGGGGATGAGGTGACTGTTAATCACATATAACCAGCACTTTGCCTCTGTAGTTAAAACGGAGGAGTGGAACTTCTCACTGCGGTCCAGCCACTCCATCGTTCTTCCGGGTACGCAAATTGAGTCAAAGAAGAGATTCTACTTGGCGTATGTTGGGTGTTTGGACCACTCATAAAAATCCGTATTGTTAGGCAGAGGGTCAGGCAATTGATATGCAATGCGTGTAGCCTCAACGGAGGCATCCACTGCCTTGTGGCGCACCGTGACCACATTGTCCACATGCTCAGAAATATTGGCATAAAATTCTCGAACGACCATGACATTAGCCTCCCCTGGCTCATCAATGAAGAACTGCAGACCCCGCTCTATCAACTCCGAATACATATGTGGGCAGCGTGCCTGGACCAAAAGAAGGTCAATACCCCTATCCGGAATTGGCGTTTTGGCGGCCTTCTCCGTAAAACGGGTCTGAGCCACAGGAGAGACAAATTTAATGTTGTCGTAGGCAGGTTCTGCTCTTTTGAGGCTTGAGGATGGACCTGTGGCTTGGCGCTTCTTCGATGGTGCCATAATACCTGCAAAACATGAGCACATTAGCTCAGCCCAACAAAAATAGTGTGACTTAATGCGGTTACTCAGACTTAACACGCAAAATCAGTCACAACTACATAATCATGCTCATTGAGACCTTTCCACAAACACCTTATGGACATTAGGCTCTCATAACTCTTGGCTTAGTGTCTTAGCAACAATGGCCTCCCACCAAATCTCATACATAACACAAATCAAGTACCCTACACTTACACCAAACTAACCCCACAACATATTTCACCAAGTTGGAACACCAAATCACATAAACAACTACACTAATGGCATAAAATACAACACACAACAATTCTAAAAATAGAAAAAGAAAAGAAAGAAAAACTAAAAACTAAGGTGCATACCTGTTGGGGAGAAGTCGTGAGAGGGGGAAGGGGACAGGGGTGCTTGAATATGGGGAACGAGTGTAGAGAGGACGTAGGGAGGGTTTGGTG
>MU739067.1:0-15929 GCA_026770625.1 Nicotiana glauca | reverse complement strand
GGGGGGGGGGGGGGGGGGGGGGGGTTCGCAAACTATGTGCAAAGTCGCGCGCCTTTCGCTTGCTAAAGGCTCGTAAGGTAGTTTGGTGCATGAAATATGCGCGAAGTCGCACGGTCTTCGCACGCTTTGGCTCCCCAGGCAGAATGGTGCATGAAGTGGGCGCGAAGTCGCGCTCCTAAACATTTATTTTTGCATTTTTTCACTTGTTTTGCTCCTGGTTGATGGTCCTTTCACCAGCCCTTCGTCGCATGGATTTGTTAGTATGTTAAAACTCAAAATCAAACACTACTACTATCGTTGGGTTGCCTCCCAACCAGCGCCTTATTTAAATGTCGTGGCACGACAGTTACAACAATTCAATGGGTTGCCTCCCATCCAGCGCCTGATTTAACGCCGCGGCACGACGCAGAGTTTCGCTTAATCATCAGTGAGTACAACCTTGGTCTTCTCACTATTAATCATTCCTCCCCAATAATTCTTGACTCTATGACCATTCACCAAAAATTTCCTTTCGTCATTTAAAGCTCGCAGCTCGATTGCACCATAAGGAGTAACTCTCGCCACCTCAAACGGACCTGACCATCTCGACTTTAGCTTCCCAGGGAATAGCTTGAGTCTAGAATTGAATAGCAATACCTGTTGTTATGGCTCAAAGTGATGCGGCTTGATATGCTTGTCATGCCATCTTTTTGTCTTTTCTTTATATAGCTTAGCATTTTCATAAGAGTGCAACCTGAACTCGTCTAATTCATTCAATTGCATAAGTCTTTTCTCACATGCGGCTTCAAGGTCCATGTTCAGCTTCTTAATGGCCCAGTATGCCTTGTGTTCCAGCTCAACGGGCAAGTGACATGCCTTCCCATACACCAGCTTGTAAGGAGATGCTCCAATTGGCATTTTGTATGCAGTCCTATATGCCCATAGAGCATCATCCAACTTTGTAGCCCAATCATTCCTATTCACACTCACTGTCTTCTCCAATATTTGCTTGATTTCTCTGTTTGACACCTCGGCTTGCCCACTTGTTTGCGGATAGTATGTTGTGGCAACTCTGTGGCGAACTCCATATTTAGCTAGAAGTTTATTCAACAATCGATTACAAAAATGAGTCCCTTCATCACTGATTAAGGCACGTGGAGTCCCAAATCTCGAGAATATGTTCTTTTTCACAAACGCAGCTACCACCATGGCATCATTCGTCGGCAAAGCAATTGCCTCCACCCATTTTGACACATAGTTAATGGCTAGCAAAATGTATGTGTTTCCTCTAGATGGTGGAAATGGCCCTATAAAATCTGTCCCCCACACATCAAAAAGCTCAACTTCTAGAATGTTACTTAAAGGCATCTCATGCCTTCTTGTGATTGTTCCCATTATCTGACATTGGTCACACTTCTTAACAAATGCATGGGCATCCTTGAATAAAGTCGGCCAAAAAAGACCGGATTGTAGCACCTTTGCAGCCGTTCTATCTCCTCCATGATGGCCCCCATAAGGTGATGCGTGGCAATCATACAACACTAATTCTACCTATTTTTTAGGAATGCATCTCCTCATCAACTGATCAGCACATTGCTTGAACAAATAGGGCTCATCCCAGTAGTAGAGTTCACATCATGTAAAAACCTCTTTCTAGCTTCAGATTAGATTTCGGGAGGAAGTACCCCACTCACAAGATAATTTACATAGTCTACGTACCATGGGGGAGGGTCTTGGGTTATAGCAAAAAGTTGTTGTTTGTCCCAAACGCACACGCAAGTATACGTGGTCGTACAAGTAATAAAATGATAAGTCGAATGTCGAACCCACAGAAACTTATATCAACTACTCACTAACACACCAATATTGTTATCCGTCAAGCCAAGTTCGAGTTCAAGAGTTTAGTTATGCTAATTATAATTTTAAGTAGCAACTAAATTATAAAGTATCGAGTTGATTGTTGTGTATTTAATAGAGACAAATATTCCAGGGTTGTGATTGATTCACCAATCGTATTGTGTTCTAATTAACTCTCCTTATCATATAATTCACTCATGGTTGTTAATTAATTGATAAATGCTCTCATAGCCTTCTCCCGAAGTACTACTCACCTATTCTCAATGGATTAACGCCTATATTCCTATGAAATTAATCTATTAAGAACGCATTAAGATCACAACATTTAATTAAGCATGGTGATTAGGTATATTCCTATCCTAACCACAAATCTGCTCCCCCTAAGGGTTAAGATCATGCTTTCTTCAATTCTTCTCTAATCTAAACATGGTTTTTCCAAGCATAGCATAGATAGTAAATAAAACCCAACTGTTGGCCAAACAATTAAGCAATTTAAACTTAGAATTGAAGAAACAACCATAGATAAATGAATTATAATCAAGATCAAGTTAATCTCAAACAACAATATTCATGGCTAAATCACAACCCCAGAACAATGGGTGTTTTAGCCACTCATGATCATACACAACTCAACAATAAAAGTCTTAAACATACTATAAACAAGCAACTAGATAAAAGTTTGAAAGAACTCTTTTAATTCTTGCTCCAAGGTGGTATTTTTCTTCTCCTTTCTTAGCTCCAAGATGAGTCTTCTATGGCTTTTCTCTCAAGATGAATAGTGTTATTCCACTTCTCCCCTTCAATATCTGATCATCCTCTCCTAATGGAACTTTTCTTTATGCAAGTTTAGTGGATTACTTCCAAATTGCCAAATTTACCCCTCAATAATTACATTTCCGGAAAGGACTAGCGCGGGCGCGCATATCCAGCGCTAATCCTGCGCTAGTGAAGTTTCATTCTGCCCGGATCGCTGAAATAGCGCGGGCGCGCTCAGCCAGCACTAATCCCGCGCTAGTGGGGTTTCTCTCTGTTAGGTTGCTGCTGCTCAACTTTTTGTCATTTAACTCCATTTTTCACTTGATTACCATTATAAACTCTCATTTGTTTATTGAACTCCTATGAAATATTAAAGTCGCGATTAGAGCCAATTTTTGTAGTATTTACACATTTACAACAGTAAACCATCCTTAAGTTAAAGACAATACATATGCCATATTATACAATTTAGCCTATTATCAGTTGCTCATCAGGAAATACTTTTTAAACTTGGCCACCCTCATCCACGTGGTCGTGGTTTTCCAACCTTGATAGATGGTCAGCTACCTGGTTCTCTGTCCCCTTTCGATCTCGTATTTCTACATCAAATTCCTGCAGCAATAAAAGCCAGCGCATCAATCTAGCCTAAGACTCCTTTTTGGTAAACAAATACCTGATAGCTGCATGATCGGTATGGACTATGACTTTTGTTCCCTCCAAGTATGCTCGAAATTTCTCAAAGGCCCACACAACAGCTAACAACTCCTTCTCAGGGGTGGTGTAATTCAGTTGGGCATCATCAAGAGTCTTACTCATATAGTAGATGGAATAAAACACCTTGTCCTTCCTCTGGCCTAACACTACCCCGATAGCATGATCACTCGCATCACACATAAGTTCAAAAGGTAAAGATCAATCCGGTGCCACAATAATAGGGGCAGTCACCAACTTCTTTTTAAGTTCTTCAAATGCGTTGAGGCAAGCATCATCAAAGTTGAAGGTCACATCCTTTTCAAGCAACCTGCACAAAGGAGTAGCAATTTTTGAAAAATCGTTAATAAATAGCCAATAGAAACCCGCGTGTCCCAAGAAACTCTGGACACCCTTCACTGAAATAAGTGGAGGTAATTTTTCAACCGCCTCCACCTTTGCTTTATCAACTTCAATGCCGCTCCCAGATACTCTGTGACCCAACACGATGCCTTCTTGTACCATAAAGTGGCACGTTTCCCAGTTTAGTACCAGATTTGTTTCTTCACAACGGGCTAGCACCTTGCTTAGATTCCTCAAGCAATCATCATAAGAAGACCCAAAAACTGAAAAATCATCCATAAACACTTCCACGAATTTTTCTACCATGTCGGTGAAAATAGCCATCATACACCTCTGGAAAGTGGTTGGTGCATTAAAAAGACCAAACAGCATTCGCTTGAAGGCAAAAGTGCCGTAAGGACAAGTAAAAGTAGTCTTCTCCTGATCCTCTGGGGATATGACAATTTGATTGTATCCTAAATAACCATCAAGGAAGCAGTAATATTCATGCCCGGCTAACCTGTCTAGCATTTGATCGATGAATGGGAGTGGAAAGTGATCCTTGCGAGTTGCCTTATTGAGCCTTCTATAATCAATGAAGACTCTCCATCCCGTAATAGTGCGAGTGTGGACTAGCTCATTCTTCTCGTTCTCAACTACAGTCATTCCTCCATTTTTGGGCACACATTGAACCGAGCTTACCCAGTTGCTATCAGAATTGGGAAAAATGATACCTACATCGAGAAACTTGATTACTTCCTTTTTCACCACCTCCTTCATGATAGGATTCAATCTCATTTGCTGCTCTACATTGTGGTGGTGTCCTTCCTCTAGAAAGATTTTATGCATGCAAAATGAGGGACTAATACCTTTGATGTCGGCTATAGTCCACCCAATGGCCATTTTATGCTCGCGGAGGACCCTGAGCAATTTTTCTTCTTGAGTGATGGTCAAGCTGGATGAAATAATTATGGCTAGTGTCTCAGAGTTTCCCAAATAAGCATAGCGTAGATATGCTGGAAGTGGCTTGAGTTCTAGCTTCGAAGCTTCTTCAATAGACGGCCTGGGGAGAGTCAGAGTAACAAGCCTGTCCAACTCTTCAAATTTTCTAAACCAACGTACATAACTGCAGGACATATCTAGCACTAGCTCGATTTCTCCTATTCTTTCATCTTCACTATTTTCTACATCCCCAATCAATACTCGTTCAACAGGATCTGTAGGGCTCATATAGGGTAATAACGATGTATCATCACTCTCCACCACTAAGATCATGGATAACTCTTCATAATGAGCTGGTAACTTCAGTGCTCTATAAACATTAAATACCTCCACTCGGTCACCTACTCTCATCGTCATCTTTCCTTCGCAGACATCAATAATAGCTCGACCCGTGGCTAAGAATGGACGCCCCAAAATAAATGGGACTTCCTGGTCAGGCTCGTAATCCAGGATAATAAAATCAGCAGGGAATATGAAAGAGCCCACTTGAACTAGCACATCTTCAATCACTCTCTCAGGATGAGCAAGGGAGCAATCACCTAACGGTAAGATAAATGTCGTTGGGCGTGGTTCACCCAACCCCAACTGTCTGAACACAGATAGCGGCATCAAATTGATGCTTGCTCCAAGATCGCATAAAGCTCTCCCAACAGCATGTTTACCAATGGAGATGTGGATGCTGAAACTACCTGGATCTTTCAATTTCTGAGGTAACTTGCCTTCAATTCTGGAACTGCACTCCTCAGTGAGTGCCACAGTCTCAAACTCGGTCAGCCTCCTTTTATTTGTCATAATATCCTTGATGTACTTTGCATATTTGGGTATTTCTTGTAAGATGTCAACCAATGGAATATTAATTTGCACCTGCTTCAAGATATCAAGAAACTTTTTATATGCGGCATTATCTTTTAATTTCTGCAATCTTTGAGGGAATGGAGGTGGTGGCCTTGCAACCAATTGTGGGGGCTGCTCAACCACCGCCTCCCCAGCTGGTTTCTCGGGCTCCGGGTCTTTCTCTGATGTTGATTCTATAGTGGATTGCCTCTCATCAAAAGTCACCTATTTCCTCTTTTAAGATAGAACTTCCTCGAGTTGTCTCCCATTTCTCAATGACACGGCATTCAGGGCCGCCTTAGGATTTGCTTCAGTGTCACTTGGAAGAGCTCCAGCTGGTCTAGTGTTTTGAGCACTGGCTAACTGTCCCATTTGACGCTCCAAATTTCTCACTGTTGTGACGAGGGATTGCTGTTCAACCATCATTTTTTTAAACATGTCTTCAAGGTGGCTTGTAGGGCTCGCTTGTTGTTCACCCTGAGGTGGTCTATATTGCTGTTGAGGTGCTTGAGTGCGTATTGATTCTGAGTGCCCTGGTTTCCACCCCAAGAGAAGTTTGGGTGGTTCCTCCAATTGGGATTGTAAGTGTTCCCATATTGATTTGCTTGGCTCCTATTTGAATTTCCCACAAAGCAGACAGACTCTGAGTTGGCGAGGCATATGTCGCTCGTTTGTCCCTCTCCACATATTTCACAAAAAACTTGAACCTATTGTATCAGTTGTACTTGTTGCTTGTTGATATTCAAGTTCATCTGGTTGACTTGATTGGCCAGCGTAGCAATCAGTGCGGATAATGCTGAGACGACATCTAACTCAAGAACCCCTGCAGACTTTTGCACTGTGTGTCTGCCCATCTCTCCTTGCCATTCTGGATTGCTCTTGGAGAATTTGTTCAGTAATGCATATACCTCGTCAAAGCTTTTCTCCACCACTTTACCCCCAACTACAGCATCTACCACGATCTTTGTTTCAGAATGTAATCCTTCTATGAAAGTGTGAGCTAGCACTTCATTCGTCTGATTGTGATGAGGACAGTCTCTGAGTAGCCCCTTGAACCTTTCCCAAGCCGAGTATAAAGATTCTCCCGCTTTCTGTTTGAAGGCAACTATCCCACTTCTGATCTTTGCAGTTTTACCTAAAGGAAAGAACCTTGCCAGAAATTTTCTTGCCAAATCGTTCTATGATGTAATGGAATTTGCTGGTTCTGCCTTTAGCCATCGCTTAGCCTCACCGAACAGAGAGAATGGAAAAAGTGTGAGCCTCACATAATCTGGAGTAACCCCGTTAATGATATAAGTATTACTAATCTCCAAGAAGTTCAGAATATGCTGCTGTGGATCCTCATGTGGAAGACCTATAAATTGCCTATTTGCATGAAGCAGCTGGATCATGCTCTGTTTCAGCTCAAAGTGCCCAGTGATCATGGGCTTCACTATACTAGAGGTGACATTAGCAATGCTGGGCATCGCCACCTCCTGAACAGCCATGGGTTGCTCCTCTGCCATGTCCACAGGAAATTGAACAAGTGCTTGAATATTATTCCTGTCCCTTGCTTCCCTCAACCTCCTGTGAAATGTTCTCTCAGGTTCAGGATCAAAGCCTTGAAGTTGGTCCTGGCTTCTGACCCTACGCACTCAATCAAAGTTCCTGAGATCCGAGCAACAATCAAGTAACGTTAGGCTCAACGAAATAAACAATTAAAGCAAAAACTAGCAAGTAGCTAATATTAAGTCCCCGGCAACGGTGCCAAAAACTTGTTGCTCCCAAATGCACACGCAAGTATACGTGGTCGTACAAGTAATAAAATGATAAGTCGAGTGTCGAACCCACATAGACTTATATCAACTACTCACTAACACACCAATATCGTTGTTCCGTCAAGCTAAATTCGATTTCAAGAGTTTAATTATGCTAACTACAATTCTAATTAATAACTAAATTATTAAGTAATGAGTTGATTGTTATGTATTCAATAGAGACAAGTATTCCAGGGTTGTGATCGATTCACCAATCGTATTGTGTTCTAATTAACTCTCCCTTTTCATATAATTCACTCATGGTTGCTAATTAATCGATAAACGCTCTCATAGCCTTCTCTCGAAGTACTACTCACCTATCCTCAATAGATTAACACCTATATTCGTATGGATTTAATCTATTAAGAACGCATTAATATTAATATATTTAATTAAGCACGGTGATTAGGTATATTCCTATCCTAACCACAAATCCGCTCCCCCTAAGGGTTAAGATCATGCTCTCTTCAATTCTTCTCTAATCTAAACACGGCTTTCCCAATCATAGCATAGATAGTAAATATAACCTAACTGTTGGCCAGACAATTAAGCAACTAAACACAGAATTGAAGAAACAACCATATTTGAATGAATTATAATCAAGGTTAAGTTAATATCGAACAACAATATTCATGGCTAAATCACAACCCCAGAACAATAGGTTTTAGGTACTCATGCTAGTGTGCATCACAATTAGGTTCAATTTCATCACAAATAGCAAAGTCTAAGCGAAGAAAAGAAGAACTTGATAGTCCAAACTCCTCCTTGCCTCTTGCCTCTCGAATTCTTGCACTAAACTATGAAAACCTTCATGATTTAACCTTGGGCGAGCTTGACTTTATATAGGTTAAGTAAGTTTCTTTCCAGATTTCCAATTTTACCCCCAACTAGCTCTTTTTCGGACCGGCACCACGCGAACTCGTGCGCCCTTCGCGAGGTCTTCGCGCGCCTTTCTGTCTTGGCTTGTAATACGTGCGAACTATGCGCGACTTTGCGCATCCTTCGCGCGCCTAGGGCTTGATTTCTTCTAACATTTCATCTTGTTCTTGCACGCACTCAACTCCGAGGGATCGTTTTTGCTCATAAATCATTCCAACAGCCTCTTGAAAGTATCATATACGCTCCTCACCCTGCAATGTACACAAATGACAATTAGAGCCTATTTTTCATCAAATAACCATATTATGTCATTGAAATGTAATTAAGCGAAAGCATAAACAATACCTAAATCACCTAGATTTCACCTATTATCAGCCGTTGTAACTGATTTTATTCGGAAGTACTCTAGTGTTATGGCCTGTGTAGGTCGATCCCGAAAGGGCTATGGTGGCTTAGACCACTACTTAGAGATTTTTATATTTTACGGTTATGAGAATTCACCTGTGTGTTACTCTGTTCTCCTGAAGTGAGTTAAGTGGAAAGCTTTATATCATGAAGTGTTAACCTAATGGTGGTTCCGAAGCTATGATGAAAAGTGTGTTCTATCGTATGTTGGCATGTTAGGTGCAGTGAGTGGTATGGAATTTGAAGTAAGATCAAGGTAACAGCTCGGTGTGGACAAAGATGTCGCGAGCTCGGATGAGCAGAAGGAGTTTCGATGTTTAAGGTAAGTTGGTATTGTCTTTAGTGTCAACTGAGATTGGTGTTTTGTGAAAAAAAAAAGGCTTTGCATCCTGGTTAATGATTCTTGATCGCTTTTCAGCGTTAGTACGGCCGGTGGTTTGGAGGTACGACCCAGTTAATTGTTATAGTAAGTTGTGGGAGTGTGTCCCACATGAAGATTTTATAAGTGTGGCGGGTAGTCACTTGATTGATTAAAGACTTCAACCAAGTATGAAGGTTGTGATAATATCGTTGATTTGAGAATATATTCCTGGAGGGCACTCAGTCTATTGAGTTGTGGATTGCGGATGATTTCTCCAACTATGATGGATGTTCTTATGTGTTATGAGCAAAAGAGGAGTTATTATGGACCTTTGAAAGGTAATTAGCCTAGATCAGTGCGATCAGAATCGGCTTGAGGTCGGTGGATTGATTCAAATGTGAATATGGGCTCTATATCAGGCCAAACGTGTTCATTTCAGTAATGCGCTCCTTATAGAGGAGTAGTCAGGATGTTATTTCATTGTTAGATATTTCATGTAGGATACGTTGCGCCGTGTGAATTGTGAGGCAGCTTGAGAAATTGCTTGTGTGTTGAGGATCCCCATAGAAATGATGTTGTATGAGCAAAAAGGCTCTTGAGATTCAGATTGTGTATCGCACCTCAGTTGTGCTTGAGTTTTGTAGCTTATAGTGCTATATGTCCCCTCAGGGATGGTATTATGCACTTAGCGTGCTTTTGACTGAAATTCAATATTTTATTATAATGAGAAAATTTAGCTCGATGTGCATCTCCTTATGTGAGATCTATGTGTGGATCAGGTGGCACGCCGCCATGGGTATGTTATTTGGATCGGGTTGCGCTCCGCAACAGTGTGATGTTAGGTATAGTTTCCTATATGCTATTTTTGTATGCCTTGCTTCCTATTTTCTAAGGAAAGTTCGTATTAGTGCGTGAGTTAGGTAATTCCTTCCATAGTTCATTTTTCTTTTGTATCGCGTTCGTATCAGTAGCCTATTAGCACATTTTAGCATCATATGAGACCGTTGGTCATGTCGGCGTGGCTTATTGCCTGAGCAGTTCGTACTTGGTGACACGAGATCATTGAATTAAAGATTAGCGCAATCTGAGTATATGAAGTATATTAAGGAGCTAAGACCATTGTTTGGTTCAGAATGAGGTGATAGTTCTTGCCAGGAGTATAGACCCAATGAATTATTGTTTCCGCAGTGGTTATGAATTTATACAGATCTCATCCGTCGTGTCGGTATTGTAAGAGTTAGAACAAGACCAATGTATGTCATGTGATGCAATGGGAGCATCAAATTTGTGGAATTTCGATTAAATTGATCAGAGAATGTTATTGTGGTCCTATGAGTAAAGTGGTGCAAGTTGTGAATTCATCTAAGGTATGCAGTCATGTTTTGGGGCTGCGTGTAGTTATTGATACGGTGGGCGTATGTTGGAAATCGTTCGGGCATAGAATTTCGGATGTTGGAATTAGGCTCTAAGGCTTATCTGCTTGAATAAAAGGAAATATATTTAGAATAGATCAAGCTAATGTTCTCGACTGAGTTCTGGTAGCACGGGAAGGTGCATGAGGTATTAAACATTGATTTCAGACTACTTCAGCTCAGCACGTTCGAGGATGAACGTATGTTTACGTGGGAGAGAATGTAACGACCCGACTGGTCGTTTTGGCCCTACCACGTAGTTCAGCAATCTGAGGCCATAAGCAGCTTCATTTCAGGTGTTATGACTTGTACACGTGGTCAGAATTGAATTTTGGAAAGTTCGGAGTTGATTCGGGAAGAGAATTCTTATTTCGGAAGCTTAAAGTTGAAAGAATTAACAAGGACGGGATTTTTGAGTAAACGACCTCAAAATCGGGATCTGAAGGTTCCAGCAAGTTCATATGATGATTTCGTACTTGGGCGTATGCCCGAATCGGGTCTTGGATGACCTGGGAACATTTTGGTACCTATTGTGGAAGTTAGCATTTCGAAAGAAATTTCATAAGTTTGGCTTGAAGTGCATTTCAGTGTTTTCGGTGTCCGTTTGGGATTTCGAGTCTGTGAATAGCTCCGTATGGTGATTCTGTTGATGGGAACACGATCAGAGTGAATTCGGAGGTCCGTAGGTCATTTTGGAGTCATTTGGCTAAAGATAGAAATTTGAAGGTTTTTTGAGAAGTTTGACCGGAAGCGGACTTTTTGATATCAGGGTCGGAATCTGATTCTGAAAGATGGAGTAGGTCTGTAATGACGAACATAACTTGTGTGCAAAATTTGAGGTTAATCGAACGTGAATTGATAGGTTTAAACATCGAAAATAGAAGTTTAAAATTCTAAAGTTCATAAAGCTTGGATTGGAGGTCGATTCATGATTCTAGCGTTGTTTGATGCTATTTGAGGCCTTAAGCAAGTCCGTAATATGTTTTGGGACTGGTTAGTAAGATTGGTTGGGGTCCCGAGGGCCTCGGGTGGATTCCGGGTGGTTAACAGATCAAAATTTGGAATTTTGGATAGCTGAAGGGGTCTGGTTGCTGGTATAACCGCTTCTATAAAGGGTTCACGCAGAAGTGGCCCCGCAGAAGCGAGAAATTTAACCGCAAATGCGGTTTTGGGCTGTCAGTGAAGGGACCGCAAATGCGGTCATTTTTCCGCAAATGCGGAACCGCACCTGCGGTGAAGAAGTCGCAGAAGTGAAAATAAGGGGCTTGGGAAGGACCGCAGATGCGGTAAAGTGGCCGCACCTGTGGAGCCGTAGAAGTGGTCATAGGACCGCAGGTGCGGAAATTGCTGGAGGAAGAAGGGTGTTTTAAAATCGGGGTTTGAGTTCATTTCACCCATTTTTCGCTTAGTATGGGCGATTTTGGAGAGCTTCAAGTGGGGTGTTTCATCATTATCGACAAGGTAAGCTAACCCCACCTATCTTGAGTTAAATATATTTGATTTTGTCTGGATTTTTGCATGAAAATTGGTAGAAAACTTGGGGTTGAGGACAAACCTAGAAAATTAGTATACTTGGATTTTGGCCACGATTTTGGGCATGGAATTTAGAGAAAATTATATATTCAAGTTTGTGAAGCTACACTTATTCTTCGAAAATTTTGGAAATCCTGGGCTCGAGGACATTTTTGTCAACTTTCCAAGCGGGGTTAGGAATTGTTATAAATTAGGTTAATATGAGTAGTTTATCGTGTATTAATGAATTTGCATAACTATTGGCTAGTTTTGGAGCGTTGTGCATCAATTTGAGTTTCAGAAAGGCGTAGAAGGCCGGTTATGGATCTTCGGAATGAGGTGAGTCTCCTATCTAACCTTGTAAGAGGGAATTGTCCCCATATGTTAAATAATTGGTTATGTGCTACTAATTGTGGGGGCTACGCACGCATGAGGTGACTAGAGTCCATGCGTAGCTACTATTATGCTATTGTCCGGTAGTTAGACCAAAAGCATGCTATACTTGGATTATCTGTGAACCTATTGATATCTTGAATTGCTTAAAATCACATCGAATTAGTAAATAAATTCCTGAACAGATAAAACTTTATTTTTCTTAAATAATTAAAAGAGGATTTGTTTTCATTGGATAATTACTCTGTGTGGACTTCTTGTTTGACAGCCTGTGTGTTTAATTTTGGAACGGGCCGAACGCCTCGGCAGATTAAATAGATGCATCTATGGTTCACACTTTTCGATCCTCGGCAGTGTACAGTTTATTTTCTATTGGAGCAGGTCGTACGCCTCTGCATGATTTGCGCATGCTTGTATTGCTACCTCGAATTTTTTAAAGTTGTTATTGCCTCTTCATGCCTTGAGAATATTTGGATAATAGTGAAAAGGAATTTTGGAAATTTCCTATAAAAAAGAAATAATTGGTAACTTGTTTCCTTCTATTGGATTAAAATAATATTTATAGAAATCCACGATTTAATGTATTATTGACATCATTATTGGACCACTAGTAAGTGTCGAAGTCGACCATCTCGTCTCTACTTCTTCGAGATTAGACGGGATACTCACTGGGTACACATTATTTTCGTACTCATACTACACTTCTGTGCATTTTTATTGCATATGTATATGTAACTCTAGTGGCCTACTGAGAGTAGCAGCATGGTTGATATGGAGACTTAGATGAGTTGCGCTTCTCGAGGCGACCCGCAGCCAGCAGAGTCTCCTTCAGTTTTCTGCAATTATTTCCTGTCCAATATTGTATTCCGGACAGTTGTTGTATTTTTATTTCTTTCTTAGTAAATGCTCATGCACTTGTGACACCGGGTTCTAGGATGGTTTTGAAATATTTTGTATTAATTGCTTATTATTTAATTTGAATTGAAGCATTTTTTTTTTTTTATTTATGAAAAATTGAAGGAAAAATCTTAGTTTTCAAGATTGTTAAAAATGAGAACTTTATCAAGTAATTTGGTTGGCTTGCCTGACAACAGTGTCCGGCGCCATCGCGACCCTTAGTGAATTTTGGGTCGTGACAGCCGGGACCTCAACCAAAAGCACAACATATCCTAAAACCTTATTCAAACTTTTTTCAATCATGAAAACACCTAAAACAACATCAAATCACCCAAAACGCATCGGATTCAAGCCAAACTTTCTAAAATCTTCCGAATTCCGCTTTTGATCAAAAACTCAACCAAACCATGTTCGAATAACCTGAAATTTTGCGCACACATCCCAAATGACATAACGAATCTATTGCAACTCTCGAAATTTCATTCCAACCCATATATCAAAATCTCGCCTACCAACCGGAATTCGCTAAAATATCAACTTCACCAATTCAAGCCTGAATCTACTCCAAACCTCCAAAATCCATTCCGATCACACTCTTAAGTCTCAAATCACCTCCCAAAACTAACCGAACCATCGAAACTCACATTCGATCCCTCTAACACATAATTTAATATCTGGTTGACTTTTTCAACCTAAACTCACTCCACAGAGACTAAGTGTCTCAAACTTTACCAAAATTATTTCAGATTCGATCCAACCAATCTGATACCACAAAATACGGATAAACAAAGCATAAAGAAGTAGAAATGGGTAAAATAGAATGGTAACTCATGAGACGACTGGCCGGGTCGTCACAATAAGTGTGAAATGCAAGTAATAGGGACTTCCGCACAAGGCGAGCAACTTGATGCGGAGAGCCTCTTCGCTATGCGGGAGACTGTGACAAAGCTCACATCCCAGCTAGAAGCGGCCAAGGAAAGAGAAAAGCTTTGAGATGCTCAGTACATTGGCATGCAAGCTCTGTAACAGGGCATGCAAGAGCAGCTCAAATCTCTCCTAGCTTCTGGATATTTTTCGATTCTCCGGTCTCGTGAGTCATCGCCAGAGGCTCGACTTGAACGTGAGCATTCCTTCCGTCCTCCCCGTGCTCGTTCCTCCCATCCTCCTCATGATCGTTCTTCCCGTCCTCGATAAGTAGACCCTTCTTTATACCATCTTGTTGATGAAAGTTCATCAGACGGTGATGATAATGATGTTGTACAAAATACTTCTTGACTTTTATATACTTTGTACTAGACAAATAGAGCCGATTTTGAACTAGGTGTAACAAGCGTTAACTTAGTTTAATTTGTTTGTTCTATTGAACTTTAATTTGTTGGTTTTAATGTGTTTTTTGAATTGTGTTGTTGTTGTTGTGGTGGTGGTGGTGGTGGTGTTGTTGTTGTTGTTGGGTTGTTGTGAAGATTTTGGTAGTAAAATTGTAGTTTATGAATTGAATTATATTGTTATTTAGAAACTTGGTATGCTGGCAGGTGGTGTAGCTGCCAAAACAGGCAGTTTTTACTAAAATTATATCCAAAAAAGCGACCAACTTTGATCGCTTTTCTATTTTAAAAAAATATTTTCTGGGCAATAGCGACCAAGGTTGATCGCTAACTAACTCAGATTTTCTAAAAAGCGACAAACATTGGTCGCTATTCTATTAAAAAATCTGGAAATTAGCGACCAACTTTGGTCGCTTATGTTTAAAAAAGATTAAATTCTTGAAACTAGCGACCAATTTTGGTCGCTTATGTTTAAAACAAATTTTTAAAAAAATGCGACCAACTTTGGTCGCTATTTTTCAGATTTTAAAATATAATATTTGATTTACAGACCAAAGTTGGTCGCTATATTTTGAATAATAATAAATAAAAAAAACGTAATTTAAATATAGAGACCAACTTTGGTCGCTAAATTTATATTATTAAAATATTAAAGCGATCAAAGTTGGTCGGCATATCATTTACCCGGAATATTTAGTCCCTTTACCTTAGAGACCAAAGTTGGTCGCTAAGCCAGTTTAGACGTTTTTTGGTTGCTTTGTGATTTGTAAGAGACCAACTTTGATCGCTTTTTGTGGTCGCTTTTTTCGGATTTTTAGTAGTGGATGTGGACGAATTATCAGCTAACATGCGTAAAGTTAAAGATTCAACTTCTTCACTATTAATAACTTTTTTTTTTGGCTGTGTTAGAGAGCCAAATCTAATCTATAAAATATGATAATAAAAGAGATGAAAATTACCTCTAAAAATATCCCCGTATACATGTTTTGTGCTGCAAGCGTGAATAAAATGAAATTGTTTATGTAGAGGCAATATATGTTTCATATGTGGGATTGGTATGGGTTAGGAACTCTAAGAGCACATAGGATTCTACTATTGTAGTATTGTTTCGTCTACTTGTCCAAGTAGAATTAGTATTAAATTAGAACTTTACATTCAATTATTTATTTTAAAAAAATTCTATAATTAGTTGGTATCAGATTCCCAAATATTAGGCAAGTTAATTGGACAGTTCTATTATATCCAATATGGAACTATCTTTTTGTCAAAATATTTAAGGGTATAATAGTCGATTAACATATTAATGATATTTTTATCGTCTAACATTTAGCGTAAAATATTTGTACTTTTATAATAATACTAGTCTATATATACGTGTCTCGCACGTATAACAATAGGTGCACCTAATAGTTAGTGTCACACCTCCTTTCGGCGCTGCCGCACCCCGCGAGGGGCGTGGTAGAAGGGAGTTTTTTCCAATTAAAGGACA
>MU739061.1:51233-63038 GCA_026770625.1 Nicotiana glauca | reverse complement strand
GACTACTTAATAGGGTTAGTTTTGTTCTGGTCAATCTCTTTATTTATGTTAGAATTAATATAATAATAAATATTAGACCAATATTAACATAAAAGGTATTGTAGTCATGTTTTTTTTTGAATGGTATTGTAGTCATGTTATGTAGATCCAATAAATAATTATATAAGGTAAAAACTTAATGATCTTTAAAGTCATAAATAATCGGACTTCCTACACAAACTAAATAGGAAAAGATCTAATAATCATAATTTTACTTAATTTCAAACTTCTAAATATTAGAAAAGTAATTAAATGTCTGTTTTGTTCAGTGTGAACTCTAATTTAAAAGGGTAAAAAAGACGAACGATATTTTGCTAAGGGCCTTCGTGCTTTTAATATAGTATACTAGTTTTAGGGTACGCGCTTTGCGCGTGAACCCTAATTTAATGAATATACAAATTTTAAAATTATTTAACTATAATACTGAACAATGTATTTATAATCTAATAAAAATTAAAGAACGAAAGAAAGTAGTCTATGATTATAAATTAAAAGTTAGTAGTTTTTTTTCTTTGGGTGTAATTGCCATCTTCATTATTCTATAAAGAGTTTTCTTTTTTGCATTATGTTTTATTTCATATTAAAGACGATGTGATAAATTACATGTATTTAAAATTTACTATTTTTGTGTTAAAATTAAGTGAAGATTCATAGACTATTGTGCAATACAATCTGATTAACTAAATAAAGCTACAATTTGTAGGTTAAAACAATAATGTAAACTTTGAATAAATTATTATTTAAGATTTTGAAGTAAATCATACATTTGTCACTTCAATTCCAAATCATGCAAAACAAGTAAGAATCCCTATTGTCGATGGGAAAACCTATTCATGGAATGGAAAAGAAAACTTTCTGATAAGTGGTCATAATAAAAAATAATAATATATTAATTATCTATATTATATTAAATTTTTAAATATTAAGACTTCGTACATACGGTAATATTTTGTGAATAATTACAGTTGTTATATTCAACTGTAATTATAATTTACATACAACCAAAAATACTATTATTATGATTCTTTTATTGATTCAAATTGTCAATATTAGCTCATTATAGTTTTAAATAAAGAAATAATTTAATATGCAATATTTTAATTGAATTATATTGAATCACTCATTAGTGAGATTTGATCGGCAATATAAATTATATCGAACCTCAATTTTACAATAAATTATTATAATCAGATTCAATCATATTTTTCTTTTTCTCGTATTTGGACAACCAATTTTTCAAGGAAGGGATTGTAATATATAAAATCTTGGTTGACTTAAAATTTTAAATATTAGGACTTCCTACCTTGTTGAGTAAGGAGATATTTAATAACTAAAATCTTAATTTATTTCAAGATCCTAAATATTAGGTAAGTAAATTTTTACAATTTTGTCCAATGTAGTATTTATTTTTAAAGTGTAAAAAAGGCAAACGATATATCACTAAGAGCTTTCGTTCTTTTTCAGATCTTATTTTGTTGTAAATAAATTTTTCACATCTCAATATAACCATAAAAAAGTGTAGCGTGAATTTTGTTCCGTGTAAAAAGTTTCACTTTAAGTTAATCTGATGGTTAAAACTACAATATGAAAAGACATGAAATAATCTATATTATTATTGATATAAAATAATAATTACCTCTTCGTCAACTAATATCACAATTTTTCGAGTGCCTTGATTTATTTTATTGTTGAACTCTTTTACTACTCCATAGCCAAACACTAACACTCGTATTAACTAATTAAAATGAATCAGATACACTTAGACTATTTACTGGGACACATTGATCTGACAATTCCTTTTTACTGGCCATTGCAGGTGTACCTAAAATAAATCATAAGAGTTTTATAAGTTATCAAAGTGACTAATTCAATAATTAGTTATTTATATAATATAAGGAAGATTCTTTACCTGAACGGATGTAAAAGTTAAAATTTGAATGATTCAAGAATGGCAATTGCAAATAACGTAAATCATTAATATTACACAGAATTAAAGTATATAGTCTAATTTTTAATTCTATTTAAAACAAGCAACTTGAGCTGGCATAGCAATAAGTATTTTTAATCATACAACAAAGAAAAAATAATACAAATTTAAGCAATAAGACTTAGATCGTCTGTTTAACCGATTTTTTGTGATGAATAAATTGTAATTATTCAATAAACTGTATTAAATTTATAAATTACGTGAGATGTGAAATTAGCCACGTCCAAAACATGAAACAAAAATTATATAATAAAAAGTTGTTAATGCAAAAACAAAGATAAATTTGTTGATGCAACAATAAAAACTGCTGCATGCAAACGTGCTTGCAAAATACGAAGTAGCAAAAAAAAAAATTGATATTAGTAAAAGAAACAAAACCTGAAATTGCGGTGTTGGAATAGGGCGTAGTTTGACGATTAATTTGTGACATTGTAATTTCTTTTATAAAAGTAGTTTGGTACACAATTTGACACATAAAATAAATTATATGTTCGTGGACAATCTAGCTACAAAATTACGTGCATATTTACTTTCCTTGTATGACAAATAAAGTCATTATTGAGAGTTGAACAAAGTGGTAAAAGTTTAGGAAAAAAGTTATTAACTATTCTAGTGTACAAAAAAATTACCAAATATTTACTACTTCAAATAGTAGGAAATTTAACCAAAGTCAAATACGCATACGGTCAATTATTGAGATTGAGCCAAGTAGCTAAAGTGTAAGATTTTTTTTTTCAGTGTAGGAAATTATTTTTATTTACTTTCCTTGTATAAGAAAAGTGAAGAAATTTTTTACCAAATAATTAATGCAAACAAAAGAAGTCATTTACAGTGCAGTAAAGAGAAGCGGAAGTTTAGGAAAATAATTTTATTAACTTTCCTTGTGTAAGAAACATGAAGAAAAATTATAACAAATAAGTAAAGCAAAATTTAATAACAAATAATTCTGGAAAAAATTTACCAAATAATATCGTGAACATTCCAAAATTGTTCAATTTTTATTAAATATTAATGAAATATTTAAATTACTATATTGTCCAATGTGAATTCTATGTATTAAAGGGTAAAAAAGACGAATGACATTTCGTTAAGGGCCTTCGTGCTTTTAATATAATATAGATAGATAATCGGAAGACCAATATAACCTCTCTAAATAACGTAAAATTACATATAGCTCAACAATAATACAAACTTAAATATCAAATACGCCAAATTTAACTTTTGAATCCCACAAATCCAATTCTCACATTGTACAACATAAGCCTTCCCTAAGGCATCTCCAACCTTTACTCCCATTTGGTCCCTAAAATTGAGATTTTTCCCATTTCCGGAATAACTTATTTCAACCATTCCCCGTTCCCCTCCCCCTAAAAAAAAAAAGAAGAAAAAGAGAATATTCTTTTTTATATTCTTCTCTCTCTTCTATATTATATTATTATCTTTCATTTCGATTTTATTTTTGATCCATTAAACAAATTTCATCTTTTATTTTAATTAATTTGTAATTTCTGTTAAAATAATTTCATAAAATTTTTAAATAATATAAATTGTAAGCAATTATTATAATTAACTAATAATTCAAATAAAAGCGAAATCATTGCAATACAAGATTAATTAAATAAATATTACATAGCGATAAAATTCATTCGAAATACTACATAAATATTCAACTTCAACCTCTAGTATTCTCCCATAAATGATCTATTAATGCATTACGAAGTGCAAAATGAGCATCTTTAATTTGTCCTTAATTCTTCTACGTCGAGCTAAAAATTCTTGAAATCGTTGATTTTCATGTACTGCCATTTTTATTGTTGGAGGTGGACCTTCCGAATCATCTTGAATTGGTGAATTAAGAGTACGCTCATTCTTGATTATCATATTGTGCAGTATAATACATGTAGTCATTATATCATGTAGCACTTCTTTTTGCCAAAAACGTGACGGTCCTGCAATAATTGCAAACGTTGTTGCAAAACTCTGAATGCACGTTCAACATCTTTTCGACATGATTCTTGATTCATCCCAAAATATTTTTCCTTTGTCGAACGTGGCTCACGAATATTTTGTACAAGGGTTGATCATTTTGGATATATACCATCTGCTAAAGAATAACCCGTATATCCTTGTCCTTGAATAACATAATGGGCGGGAGGAGCAGTACCTGCAGCCAGATCAGAGCTTGAGAATCCTACCCCTGATTCACCCTATATGTCATCTCCTAACTTATCATTATTTTTACTAAATTTAAATGAGGATGTTGCAGGTGGTTCCAAATCATCACAACGGCCTAGTGGGTGAAGAAAGCAAGAATGAAGAGAAAATTGACGAATATTATATGAAGATTGTCCAATCAGAAAATAATCGGATGGTTGAGGTGGTGAATAATGCAACCGAGGAAAAAAAGAATTTTTGACAGTTAAAAAAAAAACTAAGAGTAAAAGAAATGAAAGAAGAAAATAAAGATTAAATGATGGATGTGGATTCTATTGTCGATACGACTCATCGTGAACTTATGCACAAGAACAACAACGAATAATGTATAAAAGAAGTCAACAATATCCACAGTCACAACCACAACAATCCTCGGCCCATTACGCAATACTATAATGATTTTGGTGTATCTGGGAACGACATACCTCCCTACTAAGTTATTATGCTATTTATCGTATTTTCAGTTTTTATGTATTTTAATTTAATGTATTTTCAATTTTCATGTATTTCCAATTTTAATGTATTTTTAATTTTCACTATTTAATTTTAGTAACATCTAATATTTTATATTCGCACCTTTCAATTTTAGCAACATCTAATATTTAATATTTTCACCATTCATTTTTGAGATGATTATATGTATTTTTGTACAGTTATAACTTATAATAAAATTAACTTATAATTTTACATAAAAATAATAAATGCACGAAAATTAATTTATCAAAATTATATGCCAAAGTTAAGATGTAAAATTAATATTATAAAGAAAGGACGTTGTTTGTGAGGAGGTCGAGAAGCTGGCCCTGACTCTAGTCGTAACTTCACGGAAGCTTAGACCCTACTTCTAGTGCCACCCAATCTTGGTAGTAACGACCTTTCCCCCGAGGAGTATTCTGCACAAGCCCGAGCTATCAGGCCAATTGGCCAAATGGGCTATAGAACTCAGCGAGCATGACGTGACCTATCAGCCAAGAATGACAATAAAGTCGCAAGTGCTCGTCGACTTCGTCGCCGACTTCAGCGCAAAAATATTGTTCAGAGTCGAAAAGGAAGCCGCCCACACTAGCACCAAACTAATCGCCCTAAGGGTACTATACATGGTTGGCACGTCCTCGAGGAAGTACACGAAGGCAACTGTAGAACACATACCGACAATCGAGCTCTAGTCAGATGCCTCATATGCGCATGATATTATTGGCCCACTATGAAAAAAGAGACCGCTGGCTTCGTCAAAAGGTGCAAGCAATGTCAAAAAATTTCCCCCTGATTCACTAAGCGAGCGAGCACCTTCGCTCAGTCACTTCGACCTGGACATTCATCAAACGGGGAATGGATATTCAAATGAAAGTGGGCCAAACAACGACGAAAGTAGAAGACAAGACCTCGACAAGGTCAAAGAATGAAGAGGGAATCTCGAAGGTCAAAGCACAAATTTCATTGCCCGACCTATCGACTGCTTCTCCACGCTGACCAATGAAGGGCCTAGACAGACTGGAACTTCTCCAATGAATGCAAAGTTGTTTATACAAATGAGTTTCTCATCTCAGCAAGATCATACGCTTATAGATTACGCCAATCACAACTAGCATTCGACCTCGTTCGAATCAACAAGAGTTAGCATTCGACCTCGCTCGAATCGACTCGCATTTGACCTCGTTCAAATCAACAAGAGTTAGCATTTGACATCGCTTGAATCGACTCCCATTTGACCACGTTCGAATCAATAAGAGTTAACCTACCACCTCGTTCGAATCACCTCACTTTCGATCTCGTTCGAATCAAGAAAAGTTAACATTCGACCTCGCTCGAATTAGCTCACATTCGACCTCATTCGAATTAACAAGAGTTAGCATGCGACCTCGCTCAGCTCACATTCAACCTCCTTGACACCACTGCCAACCTCCTCCGCACCATCAACGAAGTGGAAAACAAGGATATGATGCCAAATATATCTCCTCGGCGGAGCGATAGCTAAAAACGAAGATTCATTAGCTTTTCTCCATACATATATGCCAGGTATCCCAAAGGAGTAGCAACTCACAAGCTGAACGTCGACCCATTCTACCCCTCAGCAAAGCAAATCAGATGAAAGTTCAACTCGGCAATAAAGGATGTTGTTTGTGAGGAGCTCGAGAAGCTGGCCCTGACTCTAGTTGTAACTTCACGGAAGCTTAGACCCTACTTCTAGTGCCACCCCATCTTGGTAGTAACGACCTTTCCCCTGAGGAGTGTTCTACACAAGCCCGAGCTATCAGGCCAATTGTCCAAATGGGCTATAGAACTCAGCGAGCACGATGTAACCTATCAGCCACGAATGACGATAAAGTCATAAGTGCTCGTCGACTTCGTCGCCGACTTCAGCACAAAAATATTGCCCAGAGTCGAAAAGGAAGCCGCCCAAACTCGCACCAAACTAAACACCTTATGGACACTATACACGGTTGGCACGTCAGGAAGTACACGAAGGAAACTGCAGAACTCATACCGACAATCGAGCTCTAGTCAGATGCCTCATATGAGCAGGATATTATCGGCCCACGATGAAAAAAGAGGCTGCTGACTTCGTCAAAAGGTGCAAGCAATGTCAAAAAATCTCCCCCTGATTCACTAGGTGGGCGAGCACCTTCGCTCAATCACTTCGCCCTGGCCGTTCATCAAATGGGGAATGGATATCGTAGGACCCTTCCCAGCAGGACGAGGTAACAACCGACTCTATTTAGTTTTAACTGATTATTTTTCTAAGTGGGTGGAAGCAGGTGCCTTCGCCCAAATACGGGAGCAAGAAATAACCACATTCATATGGAGAAACATCATATGCCGCTTCAGCATCCCCAAGGAAATAAGCTGCATCAACGGGCCACAGTTTACCGGGAAAAAGACCACCGAGTTTTTTAAAAAGTGGCATATCAAAAGGATACTCTCCACACACTATCACCCTGCGGGCAACGGCTAGGCGGAGTCCTCTAATAAATCAATATTGAGCATCCCGAAAAAGAGACTCAAGAGCGCCAAGGGACTATGGTCGGAGTTGCCGTCTGAAGTACTATGGGCATACTGCACCAGGCCGAAAACAAGCACAGGAGAAACGTTGCACTCGATAGTTTACGAGACCGACGCAATGACACTGGTCGAGGTCGATGAAGCCCAATCTAAGATATTCAAATGAAATCGGGCCAAACAATGACGGAAGTAGAAGACAAGACCTCGACAAGGTCGAAGAACGAAGAGGGCATCTCGAAGGTCAAAGCGCAAATTTCATTGCCCGACCTATCGACCGCTTCTCCACATTGACCAATGAAGGGCCTAGACAGACTGGAACTTCTCCAATGAATGCAAAGTTGTTTATACAAACGAGGTTCTCATCTCACCAAGATCATACACTTATAGATTAGGCCAATCGCGACTAGCATTCGACCTCGTTCGAATCAACAAGAGTTAGCATTCGACCTCGCTCGAATCGACTCGCATTTGACCTCGTTCGAATCAACAACAGTTAGCATTTGACATTGCTTGAATCGACTCACATTTGACCACGTTTGAATCAATAAGAGTTAACATACCACCTCGCTCAAATCACCTCACCTTTGATCTCGTTTGAATCAAGAAAAGTTAACATTTGACCTCACTCGAATCAGCTCACATTCCACCTCATTCAAATTAAAAAGAGTTAGCATGCGACCTCGCTCAGCTCATATTCAACCTCGTTCGAATTGATAAGAGTCAGCATTCGACCTCGCCCGAATCGATTCACGTTCGACCTCCCACGAATCAACTCATATTTGAACTTGTTCGAATTAGAACGTTCGACCTAGTCTGAAGTAGTATAGAATCATATTTGAGCGCATCCAGATTTAACTGATGCTCAAACCAACCGGAATTCAATTTATAATTTTTTTAAAGTTACGTAGTACAACATGGGACTTCACCAAATTCAATCCAAGATACACTCGACCACGTTCAAGATAGCACACACCAACACAATTCCTTTGAAGAAAAACACTCGAAGAAAAATAAGAAGGCCAAGTAACATACATCAAAGGGTTGTAATCATTCCATTCCAAAAAAAAGGAGATATATCTCACAAAGGGCTAGAAAGATTCCCCCTTACACATAAACAAAAAGAAGAAAAACACAAAGACTAAGTTCAAAAACCTACTCCACGTCGTTTTCGCCTTCACCGCTCGGTCCAGCACCGCCTTCGTCACCCGGTCATGCATCTCCTTCTCCACCATCGCCCTCATCATCAGGATACTCCTCATCACATAAAGGATCAGATGCAATCCCGTCTAATTCCTCTCCATCCTCATCGGTCCCCGGAGTAGCTGGGTTTTAGCCGCAAGCAAGACTAGCTTTGCGCGCCTTGACACGAGCCTCTTCGAAGTTGACCTCTGAAACATTCCCCGCCGTCATCAAATTCCTTTAAATATATCCAGCTGAGCCTCAACATGAATCCATATCTCGTACAGATGTCGTGGAACATCAGGGAAATCAGAAGCACGAGAGGAAGACGGTTGGCCCAACATCTTTGTCTTTTCGACCTCGAGAATGGTGACCTATTCCTTTAAGGCAGAAACTTCTCTCTCGAGACCTCGGATCCGTTTAGTAGACCTCTCCTCCTTAAGTGTGGCTGCTTCAGCATCACTAGCCCGTTCGGATTGAAGGGCACTAATAACTCCTCCAACTCAACCACCCACGCCAACGCTGCCGCTTTAGCCCTTCGGGTCTCTCCATCTCCGCAGCCTTTCCAACCAACTCGTCACGCAAACGATCTATCCTAGCCACGTCCCGTTCGCGCTCGACCTGCAAGGATGCCACTTGAGCTTGAAGGTCGACGCACTCAGCCACAACCCATTTATTCACTTCAATCTGGTCCTCCTTAATCCCGAGCGCCCCCTCGAGTTTGCTGCATCACCCAATGGTTCGTACGAGCCCGTCATCTTTCTGTTTTAACTCCTTACTGAGAGATTGAAGATCCTCCCCGGATCAAAGTTAAGTACGCAGTACACAGTACCTGTCACGGATTCGATGGTTCTTGGTAACCATCTTCGAAAAGACCACCTTCTTCTTATCTGCTCGGCGGGTACTCTCAATTTCTAAGATAAGTGTCTACATAAGAAAGATAACAAGCAAGAAAAGAAAAAGAGGCTCAGTAGGAGTACAAAAAAGAGAAGGGAAAACAAAAGAAATAACTCACCCATAGAGCCAACTAGATATACTCTACGATAGGTCGGCGTCCTTGAACGACTCAAGAGTCCTATGCTCAATGCTAGAACAAAGGGGCACTAGAGCAGGGATTATGCTTTCCGTGCTGGTTATCAAGTTACAGTTCAAAGGAATCACTATCGAACGAGAAGTCCGATCGGTCCTCACCTCGACCCGGGTAAGCCCCTCATCAAACATCCTCTCCTCTTCGGGGTCGACGTCGAAATCGAATTAAAAATTATCGCCAGCCACGCCCTTCTCCGCCTCCTCAGTAGAAGACGGAATCTCGACTGGCACGAAGCTTCAAGGATCACTCACCGGCACGACTGTGGCAGCCATTGGCGAGGAAACAATCTCAACATCAGAGCCGGAAATCCCGGCATCCGAGGTTATGCCAGTATCACACACAGACACGGCGAGCTCGGGCTCATTACCCACCGAGCCTTCATCCATCTCGACACCACCTCCGGTCCTAATTCACCACCTCTTAAGGGACCACTTTCTTTCTCGTCCGTCGACGACTCATTCACCAAATGGAACAAGATGGGTCTGCGCCCTCGCTGACGGAGCAGCCGCCCTATGAACAATCTACATGGAATTGAAATCTTGGATGAGGTGACAGGCCGTGCCGACCCACCCGTGGTCATAACAGTTGAAGGCATTTTGTTGCCAGTCAATGTTATTTAATGCATGGTCTTTTTCATACTATTAGATCCGGCCATAACTAGTGCCAACATTTGTACTCAACTATATTTTTCTATTCATGTTATCCATCTCAGATAAAGAATTAATTATCCTTAACTAGGTTTTGCCCTCTATCTTCTTATTTAATTAGTTTAGCAAGAGGTTTCGTACTTTTTGGTCAAACAATATACCTAAATTATATACGGTTATATATATACATATATAGGGATGTGTGTGTGCGCGTGTGCCGGCTATTTTAAATATAGAAGAATTAAATTAAGTTGGTATCTACCAATTGCTTAAACTTAATATATATATGCAAAATATTAATATATCTGGCCCTAAAAACTTGACATATATATACTGTTTGTAAATGACGGACAAAATATCTTTGAAAATAATGTTCAGGAAGAAAATTTATTGAGTTTCTATATAGTCTTAACTAGTTAACTTTATAGATTTTGTTTATTAGATTTTAATTTATCAGAATTTGAGATTAGATCACCTACCCTCTTTGGTATTCTTTTTGTAAAAGGTAATTTTATTCTACAGATATTTTAGTAGGTGTTGAAGACAGGCGTGGAATCTTTTTTCTTAATTTGTTCCTCAATCCCCTACTTCATTCGGCTTCATGTAATTAACATTAATTTTTCACGTACTTGCTCGTCTCAAAATCTTTAAAGCATAATGGCGGTGTCTTCTTTTAAAATACTTTTTTGGTCAACATTAACAAAGCTAACCTAATCCATACAGATTATTGTTTGAATGGAACATATTCTAGTAATATTTTCAAAATGATTCATTCCAAACTACTCAACGCCAAATCAAAACATCACTAAAAAAAAAAAAAAAAAAAAAAGTTACAAAAATTAACCCTCTGTTGGATCAAGTTCTATAAAATATTGATAACCAATAAACAATTATACAACTAGTTATTGCAATAAAGTGACAATTTTCAAATAAAATAAAAGATTTTTTTCCCAACAATGAAAAAAATTCATCTGACATTGAAGATAAGGTTTTCACAGGAACACGTGCTGGATATTGATGTCCATCGATGGGCTAACTCCCAATTAGATACAATTTTATACAATTTTATATGTGCAGGGAATCAAATCTTTTTCTATTGATCGTGCCCTCTACCAACTACGTGAAATCGGTGACGACCAAAAATATTAAATAATACTAAATCATATCACATTATAATAATATGTGACTTATTCAATTTCTTTTAGCGTAATGATGAGAGTGATGAGACTACAACTCATTGTCACGAATAATTACAAATCAATAATTAGAAATTAATTCACGATAAAAATGTAAATCCACATTCTTGGAAGAAAACACAATGGAGGAATTATCAAAAACATCCCTACCATAAAAAAGAGATTGCTTTCTAAATTACTTGTTGATATCGTGTGCCAAAACACGTGTACTTTGTGAAAAAGCGGATCCGGGTTATAAATTTAATAGGTCCATGATAATAGGTGAATTTTACTATATTCATGCCCTAAACAATCACATTTTTTAGTTCTTTTAATAATATATATGATGACAAAATGCTCTTATTAGTATTTTTCATGAATTGTAGGTACAAAATGGTTAAGGAAGGCTAAGGAGCAATTTTGGAGTCAAAAGTAGAAGAAAAAGGCCATATATGCAAAATTCCATGGAAATCA
>MU739061.1:0-25863 GCA_026770625.1 Nicotiana glauca | reverse complement strand
GGGGGGGGGGGGGGGGGGGGGAGCTATGCTTACAGCTCCCCATATAAAAAATGGAAAAGAAGAAAATCCCACTTGAAATATTTCCAAGTGTGTGGGGTATTTGGGTAAAGTGTAAGTTCTTAAACCCAAAAAGATAAAAATTGGATCGAGCACCGTTGCTTCCGTTTGATAAGATATGCAACAGATAGTAAGGCATATCGTTTTCTGATTCATAAATCAGAAAATCCCGGCATTCATATTAATACGGTAGTCGAATAAGATTGCTGAATTCTTTGAGAATATTTATCCGTATAAAAAAAGAATATGAGTCGTCTAGTGAAAATCTAATCGAACACGGGAAGAAGCAAAGGAAAGTACACCTATTGAGGTGAATCTAAGACGTAGTAAACGTCAAAGGAGAACTACTTCCTTTGGACTAGATTTTCTGACATTCTTGTTGGAAAGTGAGCCTCAAATATTTAAAGAAGCAATGTCTTGCTCGAAAGCACAATGTTAGAAAGGGGTAGTCAATAGTGAGATAAAACCCATATTAAGTAATCATATCTTGAAACTGGTTGATCTTCCTCCAGGAAATAAACCTTTGGGTTTTAAGTGGATTTTCAGAAGAAAAATGAAAGCTGATGGTACTATTGACAAATATAAGGCAAGACTGATTTTCAAAGAGAAGGTCTTGATTACTTTAACACATACTCACCCGTAACGAGAATTACATCTATTCGGATGGTAATAGCGTTAGCCACCGTGTATGGCCTTAAAATCCATTAGATGTATATAAAAGACAACCTTTTTAAATAGAGATTTGGAGGAAGAATTTATATGGAACAACCTGAAGGGTTCGTGGTTCCTGAAAAAGAAAAGAAGGTGTTTCGACCTGTTAAGTCACTTTACAGACTAAGACAAGCACTCGAGCAATGGCATGCGAGATTTGACCAAATAATATTGTCAAATGGTTTCAAAATTAATGAGTGTAAACAAATATGTTTACGTTAAGAATACTTCAAATCATATAGTCATTATTTGATTATATATGATATGTTGATGAAATATTTAAAATGTGGGGGCTTTTAACTTATGCATGACAAAATCCAATGTTAGACGTAATGTCTAAATTATATAATTTTTGAACCCCATTGATATAGTAGTTGGTAAATTCATTAGTTGTTTAGTCTTAATGAAGACTAGTTGATGAAACTACTAATTCGGAAGTTGGTCACGTGCCTTTCTCAAAAGGTCATTTTCTTTACTGAAAATTTATATTGTTTAGTTCTTTTATGAAATAATGTCATTTTGAAGGTTGTGACTTTTCATAGAAAGATACGTCTGTACGTTTTAGTATGGACATGATCGTTTATGAACGAATGTATTAATACGTTGGTCTACAATAAGGTGAACCAACCGATGAACATGACCAAAATCCATTGTAAGTTGGATTTGTTTCATGAATGGAGGTGCTATAATTTATATATCATGTAGGCGTATGAATAAATAACATACAAATGCTTGAAAATGACGGAGTGATTGATAAATGTGTTATATATTAGAAGGTTATGATCACAATTGATGCTAATTATTCCAGCTGTTGTTATAATATACTATTACTACATTAAGTGTAGTCAATAATATGATATGTAATCGCAAGTCGAGACGTATTAGTTTACAACATAAGGAAGCTTGCATTGAACGTTCATGACAATGAAATGAGTTTTGGAGTATTTGAAATATACTCCAAATTATGCTTTGCACTACAATAAGTATCCCGCGATAATAAAGGGGTATAGTGATACAAATTAGATCACCGATTCAACCGATTCTAAACAGTCGGTGGAGAAGTGATGTCTTCGAAATCGTTCAAACAAATGTACATTGATCGCTCTACAGTGGAGATTGAGTTTATAGCCTTAAAGAAGGTCGGTGAAGAAGTCGAATGGCTACGGAATTTCTTGAAAGATATTCCATTTTGGCTCAAACCTTTGGTACCTATTTGTATACATTGTGATAGTCAAACGACAATAGGAAGGGCTGGGAGCGTTATGTATAACGAAAATTTTTATCATATATACGAAGACATAGAACCGTTAGGCAACTACTCTCTAGGGGAATTATCATAATTGACTATGTAAAGTCAAGCGATAATGTGTCGAATCCACTTACAAAAGACCTATCTAGAGAGGAAGTTGAAAGATCATCGAGGGGAATGTGACTATGGCCGAGGAGAAGTCATTGTGGCGGTAACTCTACCTAGGAGTCTGGAGATCCCAAGATCTAGGTTCAAGGAGCTCAAACAAAGTCACTAATGACGGTTCAACATTGTCAAATAAAATTTCTTTTTGGTCCATTCTCGTAATGAGACAATGTTCAGTACCAAGGATAAAGAGTTAAGACTTTTTAATGGTTTCTAAGTTTGATACAGGGTATATCAAATAGTGTATCTACGGGATAACACATTTAGGAATCACCTATGTAAGTGTGAAGTGTAAGCCGCTTCAAGGAGAATTCTGTAAGGCCAGTTCTCTACGCACTTATGAACCAGGTGGTGTTCATGGCTAAAACGAACACAACAATGAGAACCAAAGACAGTCAAGGGTTGATTGTGTGACTTATGGTTGTCTAGGTATACACCAAATCTCGGCGGTTCAAAGATACAAAATCTACCGATTGACCGAGTATATCCGACATAAGTTCTCTACGGAAAGTTCAAAGGAAAACCTACTTATCCAGATGCGATTAATCCTTACTTGCGAATCACATTGTATTTTCATGCATATTTTACACATATGCCCATTCCCCATTCATGTGGGGGATTTTTTTCTTTAAAGGGTGTGAATGGGAAATGAATAGGCACCTTTTGGATTGCACCTCTTCATATCATCCTTCCTTTGTCTATAAATTTAGAGGCTTGGCCTCATTTTCATAGATGAAAAATTTGAAAATTTCTCCCCTCTTTTCTACATTTTTGCATTATTTTCTAAATAAACAAAAATATCAAGTGTGATTTGCTCCATCTGTTGAGTTCGCTGAAATTCTATAATTTCGATTGCTAGTATTGTAGAATAGTTATTCCGTTCTATCCTGGGAGGAATTAATCCAAAACCTTGGGCTACAGTGAGGGGATTAAATTCCTTAAGGACATACAAGCAACTTGTGGGCTCGGAATTATTTTTTCTGGTTTGTTTATTAAAATAATATTTCTCTGCTTCTCTGATTTTCTGATTTTGAACGCAGTAAAACCAACACTATTATGAATAGCTAATTTGTTATCTAGAGTTATGATAGAACCTTTTGTAGGATAAATTCTTGTTATATTTTTATATAATTGAGACATAGCTTTTCTCTATTTGTTCAACTACGTTTATATTGTGGTTGGTTGAAGAGCTCTCAATTGACTGTGCCTATTTAGTGTGTATAACTCGGGAGAGAGTGCATATTTAGGTAGCTGTTGAATAACATCACTCCCAACATATGTGAGGAATCAATAACCAAGGGTTTAAAGGCAGGATTAGGGATAACAAAACCTTGGGTGCGATCTAAGTGAGCTGTAATTAAAGTCAGCTAGTAAATTATCGTAATTACTCGGGAGAGAATTACAACACACAAAGCGCTCATGATCGGTAGAGAATACTTAGGTGAAATTATAGAAGACTTAGTGGGAAGGATTCCGACAATTGGAAAAATCATAACTCTAGACCTCCTTAATCTTTTCTCCAACATGTAGTATCTTTAGTTGTTAATCTATTAATTTAATTATTTAGTTAAATAGATATAAGAATTTTAATATTTATAACTTAGGAATTATTCGAACTTGTCTTGTTAGCAAGATTGAACAACTATAGTTAAGCCTTAGTTCTCTATGGGATTCGACTGTAAACCAGATTATATTTGCAGCGAATGCTTAGTCCTTTTTTTAAGGCATAGTTAGGCGAGATCACTATGCATGAAGATTATACTTCTGTGGATAAATTTATGTGTGTAAGGAGCCTTATGTACAAGGATAAAATGTTTAATTTCCAAAGCCAGAACAATTAGCAGGCCAAATCAGGAGAAAGCATTTTCAAAATTTTCAATTTTCAATACTTGAGGTACATTCCTCTTTCTTTTCATCCCCTTTAAATTTTGGATATATTCTTTTTGAAACAAGAATTTTGGTGTTCTATTTTTATTTTGGTAATGATAATAGTGTTAGATTTTCTGAAATTTATAAGTGAGTAAAACAGAAAAATAGATGAACTGAAATTGACAGATTTATGTCCCGAGCCCACAATTTCCTTGTGTGTCCTTAAATAATCTTATTCCCTTACTGTTGCCCAAGGTTAACGGATAAATTCTTTCCAGGATAGAACGGAACTTCCAACTTAGCGGTAGCGTCACTACAAACCACTAAGTTATCAGCGAACTCAAAAGAATGGTATAAATCACATGACAAACTTACTTTGTTTTGAAAGTAATGATGCAAAAAGAAGAGAGAGACGAAACAGAAGATTTCAGGATGAAAAATTCTGAAGGAATGACTGCTTATTTGTAGCCAACGAATTCTGGATTGAAAGGGTGTGAAAATGGTTGTTCACACTGTAGGTGGCTATTCGTGAAATGCAGCCTCTCTTTGGTGGCTGTTTAATTAACGCGGGAAAATTAAAGACGGAAATTAATTAACGTTACAAATAACGATCATTCAAAATATTAATATTTAATAAATTAATTTCATTTTATTGGACCAAAAAATTAAGTCAATCAATCATATCAATTGACCGAATCCGAATCCGAAGCCGAGGCCGAGCCGAGCGAGCGACGACGACGACGGCAGCGCGAGGCCCCTTCCTCTTAGCTCCTTTTAAGATCTTAAGGAAGTACTTCTATATTTAAACCCAACAAAATGCTTGTCTTTAACCAATGAGGGACAAAGTACAAAAGCCAAAGTTGTCTTTTCACTTTCTTCCTTCATTTCCCATTCACACTACCACTTCAACCCCAACAATCCCCCACATGAATGGGGAATGATGAACATGCATGAAATTTTTTTGTGTGACTCGCAACTAAGGACTAATTGCATCGGGATAAGTAGGTTTCCCTTTGAACTTTCCGTAGTGAACATATATCGGATATACTCGGTCAATCGGTAGATTTGATATCTTTGAACCGTCGAGCTTTAGTGTATACCTAGACAACATATGTCATTCAATTAATCCTTATCCGTCTTTTGGTTCTCATTATTGTGTTCGTTTTAGCCATGAACACCGTCTGGTTTCATAAGTGCGTAGAGAATTGGCCTTATAATATTCTCCTTGAAGCGGTTTACACTTCACACTTATATAGGTGATTTCTAACGTGTTATCCCATATATATACACTATTTGATATACCCTGTATCAAACTTAGAAATCATTAAAAAGTCTTAATGCTTTATCCTTGGTGCTGAACATTGTCTGCATCACGAGAAGGACCAAAATTTTATTTGACAATGTTGAACCATCACTAATGACTTTGTTTGATCTCCTTGAACCTAGATCTTGGGATCTCCAGTCTTCTAGGTAGAGTTACCGCCATAGTGACTTGTCCTTGTCCATAGTCCCATTCCCTTTGATGACTTCCCAACCGCCTCTCTAGGTAGACCTTTTGTAAGCGGATCCGATACATTATCTTTTTACTTTACATAGTCAATTGTGATAATTCCACTAGAGAGTAGTTGCCTAACGGTATTATGCCTTCATCGAATGTGACGAGATTTCCCGTTATACATAACGCTCCCAGCCCTTCCTATTTTTGCTTGACTGTCGCAATGTATGCATACAGGTGCCAAGGGTTTGGGCCAAAAAGGAATGTCTTTTAAGAAATTCCGGAGCCATTCAGCTTCTTCACCAGCATTGTCTAAAGCTATGAACTCAGACTCCATTGTAGAGCGAGCGATGCATGTCTGTTTGGAGGACTTCCAAGACACTACTCCTCCACCAATTGTAAAAACGTATCCACTTGTGGATTTTGTTTCCGTTGATCCGGTGATCCAATTTGCATCACTATACCCCTCAATAACTGCGGGATAATTATTGTAATGCAATGCATAGTCTTGAGTATGTTTCAAATATACCAAAACTCGTTTCATTGCTATCCAATGAGCATGGTTGGGATTACTTGTATATCGACTAAACTTACTTATTGCACAAGCTATATCAGGTCGTGTATAATTCATAATGTACATCAAACTTCCCAATACTCGAGCATATTCCAATTGAGATTTGATTTCACCTTTATTCTTTACAAGAATATAGTTTAAATCAATTGGTGTTTTTGCTTCTTTAAAGTCCAAATATTTGAATTTTTCAAGAACCACTTTAATATAGTGAGATTGAGACAAAGCTAGACCTTGAGGAGTCTGTAGGATATTAATTCCCAAAATTAAATCGGCAACTCCTAAGTCTTTTATATCAAACTTACTAGTAAGCATGCGCTTAGTACCATTTATGTTAGCAATGTCGTTACTCATTATCAACATATCATCCACAAATAAACAAACAATGACTATTTGATTTGGAGTATTCTTAATATAAACACATTTGTCAGACTCATTGACCTTGAAACCATTTGACAATATTATTTGGTCAAATTTCGCATGCCATTGTTTTGGTGCTTATTTTAGTCCGTAAAGTGACTTAACAAGTCGACAAACCTTCTTTTCTTTTTCGGGAACTACAAACCCTTCAGGTTGCTCCATATAGATTTCTTCCTCTAAATTCCCATTTAAGAAGGCCGTTTTACATCCATCTGATGGATTTGAAGGCCATATACGGCGGCTAACGCTATTAACACTCGGATAGATGTAATCCTTGTTACCGACGAGTATGTGTCAAAGTAATCAAGACCTTCTCGTTGTGTAAACCCTTTAACAACTAATCTTGCCTTATATTTGTCAATAGTACCATCAGCTTTTATTTTCCTTTTGAAAATCCATTTAGAACCCAAAGGTTTATTTTCCGGAGGAAGATCAACCAATTCCCAGGTATGATTATTTAATATGGATTCTATCTCACTATTGACTGTCTCTTTCCAATATTGTGCTTTCGAGGAAGATATTGCTTCTTTGAATGTTTGAGGCTCATTTTCCAATAAAAATGCCAGAAAATCTGGTCCAAAGGAAGTAGCTGTCCTTTGACATTTACTACGTCTTGGATTTTCCTCATCAAACATTTTGACGTTTACTACGTCTTGGATTTTCCTCATCAAACATTTCCTTTGATTCTTCCCGAGGTCGCTTAGATTTTTCATTAGACGACTCACATTCCATTTTATACGAATAAATATTTTCAAAATATTCTGCATTATCTTATTCAATTACCGTATTAATATGAATGTCGGAATTTTCTGATTTATGAACCAGAAACCAATATGCCTTACTATTTGTTCCATATCTTACGAAAACGCAATCAACCGTTTTTGGATCAATTTTTATCCTTTTGGGTTTAGGAACCTGCACTTTAGCCAAACACCCCCACACTTTAAAATATTTTAAGTTGGATTTCCTTCCTTTTTATTTTTCATATGGAATAGATTGTGTTTTGCTATGGGAAACTCGATTCAGTATTCGATTAGCTGTAAGAATAGCTTCCGCCCACAAGTTCTGAGGCAAACCAGAACTTATTAATAAGGCGTTCATCATCTCCTTTAACGTTCTATTCTTTCTTTATGCAATTCCATTAGATTGCGGTGAGTAAGGGGCAGTTGTTTGGTGAATAATGCCATTTTTCAAATATATTTCTTCAAAAGGAGATTCATATTCGCCGCCTCTATCACTTCTTATCATTTTTATCTTTTTGTTTAATTGCATTTCAACTTCATTTTTGTATTGCTTGAATGCGTCTATTGCTTCATCTTTACTATTAAGTAAATAAATATAGCAATATCTAGTACTGTCGTCAATGAAAATTATGAAATACTTTTCCCACCGCGAGATCGTATTGACTTCATGTCGCAAATATCCGTATGAATTAAGTCTAAAGAATTTGAATTCCTTTTAATTGACTTATAAGGATGCTTAACATACTTTGATTCCACACATATTTGATATTTTGAGTTATTGCATTCAAACTTAGGTAATACTTCCAAATTAATTATTTTTCACAAAATTTTAAAGTTGACGTGGCCTAAACGTTCATGCCATAAATTATTTGACTCAAGCAAGTAAGAAGAAGCTGAAATTTTATTCATATCAATCGCAATTATATTGAGCTTAAAAAGTCCCTCAGTCAGGTAACCTTTTCCGACATACATTTCATTCTTACTAACTACAACCTTGTCGGAAACAAAAACATACTTAAAGCTATTTTTGACTAGAAGTGATGTCGAGACTAAATTCTTCGCCTTTCAGGAACATGAAGAACATCTTTTAGAGTCACAATCTTTCCCGAAGTCATCTTCAAAACCACTTTGCCTGTTCCTTCAATTTTTGCAGTAGCGGAGTTTTCCATAAATACTTCGTTGGGTCCAGCGGGAGCATAAGAAGAAAATAACTCCTTGTTAGCACAAACCTGTCGAGTTGCTCCTGAATCAATCCACCATTCTCTGGAATTTTCGACTAGGTTGCATTCTGAAAACATGGCGCATAGCTCGTCTATTTCATCATTCTTCTCAATCATATTTGCTTGACTTTTCTTCTTGTCCTTCTTTGGTGCACGACATTCAGTAGCCTTGTGTCCAACCTTTCCACAGTTGTGGCAATTACCTTTGAACCTCTTCTTGCTTGGATAATTCTTTGATCCAGATGACTTCTTTATCTTTTTACTTGTTCAAGCTTCCTCAACAATATTTACACCCATTATTGTTGAATTTTCACGAGATTTCTTTTCAGCAGCCTTGTTGTCCTCTTCAATCCGTAGACGAACAATAAGGTCTTCAAGCGTCATCTCCTTGCGCTTATGTTTCAAGTAATTCTTAAAGTCCTTCCACAGCGGAGACAACTTTTCAATAAATGCCGCAACTTGAAACGCTTCATTTATGACCATACCTTCAATCATAAATATATAATTAGTACAATAATTAATATCTTGAATAAAAATATTGACTCGTTTTATACCTTCTTTTCAAGAGCATTCCATAATTCTCTTGATGTTTTCATGACTCTCTATAAACATTGTGCAAGCCATTCACACCTCTCTTTGGTAGCTGTTTAATTAACGCGGAAAAATTAAAGACGGAAATTAATTAACGTTACAAATAACGAAATTAAGTCAATCAATCAATTGATCGAAGCCGAGGCCGAGCCGAGCGAGCGACGACGACGACGGCGCGAGGCCCCTTCCTCTTAGCTCCTTTTAAGAGCTTAAGGAAGTGCTTCTATATTTAAATCCAACAAAATGCTTGTCTTTAACCAACGAGGGACAAAGTACAAAAGCCAAAGTTGCCTTTCACCTTTTTCCTTCATTTCCCATTTACACTACTACTTCAACCCCAACAAATAGTCAGTTACTGATTTTGATATTTTATTTGTATTGAGCAATTCTTCTTGGGTAAACAGTGCAACTTTAATCATGGGATATAAAACCTTAAAAATATTTCACCTCTAAATTCAACTTTTGTAAAAAACTGACTTGAATTTCTTCTAATTTTGCTTGTGTATTGACTTGGTGCACACTGAGGTATGAGGTGTCTGTTCTTTTTTAGTTCTATTCCTTAATATTGAATCGTCCTAACATTATCAATTTTGTGAAGGGGGTTGTCAAGGAAACAATGTGCTTTCTTTTTATGTTTATTTCATGGTTGTATAGATGTGTCCCATTTATCAATTTGTGAAGGCTATTGTCAAGAAAACTGAATTAGGATGCTTTAAGTTGTCATAGGCACCATAGAAACTTATATGTTACAACTGAATTGCTTTTAGTTCTCATTTACGGTTCACAACTGAATTTATCCATAATTTTCTCACTCTGGATTAACATCACTTGGTTTTCTGATGGTGATTTTGCTCCAGTATATCTGTACTTTGTACACACATTAGGTTATTTTGAAACGTGTGTCATTTGTTTGCATATCCTTCAGTTGTATTTTGATACTGTCAGTCTAACTTTGTGTTTACCGAGAAAATTAGTATAAATGTATGATTTTAGAATTAGACCAAATTGTGACAATTACTTTAACAAAATTGAAAACTACTTGCAACAGGAATTCAGACAGATAAGGGCGATCCGTTGCATGGACTCAGAACACAAAGAGCATCATCGTGCTGACAGATATATGCGCCGTCGTACTAGATATGTACAAATGTCCGCAGAGAGAAACCAATTATTTTTATCGCAACTGCAAACTAAAAGAGCTGAATCAAAAAAGAGGCTACAATTGCATCATTCAAATCATGCACTATCTTCTTCAAAAGTTGATAGTCAAGTTGAAAAACAAAGTGTGCTTGCAATTTCTGTCCTTCATTCGCTTCTGAGGAAGGTCAGAAAAGTAAATATTTTCTTCCTTCTCGTAGACATTCCTCTATTAAAAATCCATATAAATTCACATAATGTCGTATGTGTATATATTTGATGTGTATATATTTGATACATAAATTGATCTACTATTATTGAACTTCCTTTTCTTTTATCGTTTAAGAGGTCATGCTTCCGCAGACGGTAATGATATGTCACGATCCGGATTTTCCACCTTCGAGAGTCGTGATGGTGCCTACTAATGAGAGCTAGGCAAGCCAAGGTTTAATTATTTTTTTTCATTAACCACATAATCCTCTTAAACAATTATCGGCAATAATATAAAAGCAACTGAATTAATTAAGTAAGCGGAAGTCTTAAATCATAGAAAAACTAAATAGGAACGCGGAAAATTCAACATAAGCCTCTACCCCAAGACTGGTGTCACAACACTCACGAACTACTAAGAGTACTAACTACAATGTCTGAAAGAAAATATAACTGTTTGTCTCGAGTACAATGAGATAACAGACTAAAGTAAAGGATAGAGGAGACGCCGAGCCTGCGGACGCCTGCAAGGCTACCTCGGTATCTCACTGGACTGAAGGTTGGCTCCTGTGCTACTGCTGCTGCTGTCCAAAACCTGGATCTGTGCAAAAGAGCACAGAGTGTAGTGTCAGCACAACCGACCCCATGTGCTAGTAAATGTTTGGCCTAACCCCGGCGAGGTAATGACGAGGCTAGGACCAGACTCCAGATAAACCTGTGCAGATATATATATATATATACAAGTACAATAGAGAAGCAACAAGAAAATGATAATTTAAGCTGGGGAAGGGAGCATGCTTCAGGGGCAACAGATAGAAATGTAATATCAGGAATAATAGAGCGTACATCTACAGTTTAGCTTCTAGCACAAAATAAAGAGATAAGACAACTTTCATATTCAACTCGTCTTGTTGTAGGCGTGCAACCCGATCCCATTTTTCAATGTCTCGTGGTAGGCGTACCACCCGCTCCCATTTCAATATCACTCGTGGTAGGCATACCACCCGCTCCCATTTCAATATCACTTGTGGTAGGCGTACCACCCGATCCCATTTCAATATCACTTGTAGTAGGCGTACCACCCGCTCCCATTTCAATATCACTTGTGGTAGGCGTACCATCCGCTCCTATTTCACTATCATTTGTGGTAGGCGTACCACCCGCTCCCCTTACTTTCAACACAATACACAATACAATCCCGGGAAGGGGACAATCAAAATAATAATCTTCCCGGCAAGGGAAACAATAACAACAAATCAAACATCCCGACAAGGGAGAGTCAGCTATAACCAGTCCTATTCAACTTCTACTTGGCACAACTAATACCAATATTCAGTCACAACTTTCATAGGATCAGTCAAGGATATACAATTATCAAATTAAGACTCACGGTCATGCTCGACACCAACACATGGATACTCGTCACCATTAACATACGTCGTACTCAACACAAAACAAGTAGCAATTATGAGTCAACTCCTAATCCCTCAAGCTAAGGTTAGACCGAACACGTACCTCGATGCTTTGAATTCAACTCAAGTCTCAATTATGGCTTTACCCCTCGATTTGGCCACCAATTCGCTCGTATCTAATCACAAATTACTTAATTACATTAATAAACACTAAATGAATCAATTTGAATGCATAAAAATAAATTTTCCAAAGTTTTGCCCGAAAATTCCAAAATTGCCCCAGGCCCACGCGGTCAAAACCCGAGGCTCGAACCAAAACCCGGTTACCCATTCCCCCACAAACCCAACAATATGATTTGTTTTGAAATCGGACCTCAAATCGAGGTCCAAATTTCCAATTTTAGAAAAACCTAGGTTCAACCCAAAATTCCCAATTTCACCCATGAAAATCCTTGATTTTAAGTTGACAACATGTTAAATGATGTTAATGATTGAAAGAAATGAGTAAAATCAACTTACAAATGATTTAGAAGAAGTCTTGTTCTTGGAAAATCGCCTAAGGAGTTGTGGTTGTAAAGTGGGGTGAAAAATGGTTCAAAATTCGACTAAGTGTAAAAATATGCAGGCATCAGATGTGGAAAAAGCGAACTGGGGTTCGCTATTGCGAACCCCGGCCAGTTTTGGGAATTGCAAACTTTTGTTCGCATTTGCGAACCATGAACAAAATTGGAGACTTCGCATTTGCGAAAGTCCCAGCTTTTGCATTTGCGAAGCTGACTATCGCATTTGCGATGGGGGTCAGGCCTCGGCAAATCTCGCATTTGTGAGGGGACCATCGCAATTGCAAGCTCGCATTTGCGAGCTAGGCTTCGCAAATGCGAAGCCTGCAGGTCAGTTACACCAGCAAATTTCCAAGTCCAAAAATGCAACCCGTGGCCTATCCAAAACTCACCCGAGCCCCCGGAGCTCCAAACCAAATATGCACACAACCTCAAAAATAACCTACGGACTTATTCGCGCGATCAAATCGCCAAAATAACATCATAAACATTGAATTAAGCCACAAAATCTATGATTCCTTCCAAATTTTCATAAAACATCAAATTTCCATTTTAAGTCCGAAACACGTCAAACGACGTCCGTTTTCAACCAAACTTTACAGAGAGTGCTTAAATCATATATAAGACTTGTACCGGGTGCTGGAACCAGAATACGGGCCCGATACCATAGTCTTCTAATCAAATTTTATTTCCAAAAAATAATTTCACACAAAATTTTATTTCTCGGGTTTGGGACCTCAGAATTCGATTCCGGGCGCACGCCCATGTCCCATATTTTTCTACGGACCCTCAAGGACAGTCAAATCACGGGTCCGGGCCTGTTTATCCAAAATATTGACCGAAGTCAAATTTATTCATTTTAATATCAAAATTTAGCATTTTTCTCACAGAATTCATATTTAAGTTTTCCGGCTACGCGCCTGGACAGCTCGTGCAAATAGAGGCAACCCTAAATGAGGTTTTCAAGGCCTTGGAAATATAGAATAGGTAAGAAAACAGGTGATGACCCTTTGGATCGTCACATGATATCCTTTAAATTGCTCTAGTGTAAATAATGTTTGTCATAGTATTTTTTTTTTTTAGTTAGATATGAGGACACGGTCACTTCTGGTTTGTTTTCCTTTTGTTAGTTTATAAAGGACTAAGAATGAACCAATAAAAACAACTACCTAAACAAACATTATGGGTATTCATAGGCTAACAATATCATATTTACCCTAACTCAACAGAAAGATGCCAACATTAGGGCATCTCCAATGCCACTCTATATCTTGCACCAAATTCAAATTTGGTGCAAGAAATGGTATATTTTTGCTCCAATACAATACCATTTTTTGCTCTATTATAGAGCATGAATAGTATTGCATCAAATTTGGTGCAACACTATTCATCACTCTATATTTGATTTAATATTATTTTATTCAATTCTTTTATTTTTGGACTTTTAATTTATCATATATTGTGTATATAATTAACTTTTATATTAAGATCTTTATAATTTTAATTTTATATCCTATTTTTTGATATATTAATTTTTTTATATATTATATTTATATAAAATTATAAGTTAATTTTATTATTATTATAGTTGTATAAAAAAAAATATAACTATTATTTAAAAATAAAAAATGCAAATGTAAGATATTTAATGTTGCTAAAATTTAAAAGTGAAAACTAAAATTTAAAAAAGAAAATTAACAATACATAAAATAAAAATACATTATAATTAAAGTACATAAAAGAGGATACATTAAAATTGAAATTATATTAAAAACATAAAATATAAGTGGTGAATGTGAATTATATATAATAAATATGAAAAAAAGAAAAAAGATAGTATTAGTTTGAAGGAAATAAAAAATGAAAAGTAAATAGAAGATAATAATATAATATAGAAGAGAGAGAAAATTTGGTGTAAAAAATGGTGTAATGATTGGAGTAAATTTGGTATTACACCATTTTAGTGTGAAATATGGTGCAAAAAATAGTGCTAGCGTTGGAGATGACGTTAAGGGACCCAAAAATTTACGGATAATTCAAGGGCAAAGTCATGCACTCAAAATGATTAAATTTAAAATGCTACATTATCTTATGAGTTAAACCTAAATCAACATTCTATTTTCAATATTTTTCCAAAATGACAAAATATTACTGCTAATAGGGTTGTAGTTCGCTGTTAGAATCTCCATTTAAAGACACAAATTCTCATCTAAGATCTGATCCTTACACATGAGCAATTTTATTAGCCATTTCTGGTGTTATTTTGTTTTTGACATGTGGAATGTCTGTAACCTATGAAGGCGTTCTCCAGTGTACACTGTATATGGTATACTTTTGCATCAACCTATCTGCAAAATATTTGTAGTTGTGTTGTTGTATCTTCAGCAAGTATGTTAATTTTGAAGGCTCTCTGCTTAATTGAGGGTTGGAATTAGTACTTGGCTGATTGTGGCAACTTAGATCTGATGTGACATTGTTAGTCCTATCACCTAAATACTCCTTTGTAAAGCAGGATAGCTGATGCAGTAATTTTTCATTATCTGTTACTCAATATACTATTACATTATGGTATCTCCACACCTCAACCATTTCAGTCACCAAATTACAACGCACAACGTTCATTACTTGAAAACATATAATTATGTGACACCAAATTAAAGGGAGCCATGGATGATACCTAATAATGCCTGAAATAAATTTAAAAATTAATTAGTTAACACAAATCCATATACTAAAGCTGAGCATATATAAGCATTCCAGGAAGTTTTGTGTATGTGATACCTGAAACTTGGTTGCACGCATAAAGTAGGAAGATAACTAAACTTAAGGAAGTGCAAGGTCATACTTAAGATTCAATAGCAGATACAACTAAATACCAAAAATTAGGTAATGAGATGCCTCACTAACGCTAAGATACAATAGTTATGCGTAAGTGATCCTTGGTATTATTGTTAATAAAAGTATTAGCCCAAAGTAAATATGATACACTACATTTGTTGTATGATTAGTGCTATATTACCTTCAAATAGGAAAGAAGAAAGTCAGATGAATATTTGGAATATTCAAACAAATGTAAAAATGATTGAGAGCTTCCTTATCATGTGAAGAAGATGGTATGTTTCTGTTTCTACATTGTTTTTTTTCTTTTTTCCATATCCAATAAACTACTTAAGAGTCCCTCAACCTTAAAATTCAAAACCAAATATTCATGTATATAACTTATCCCTAGACATAGAGCCCGTTTGGATTAGCTGATTTGAAGTAGCTGATAAGCATTAGATGTTGAAAAATATTTTTAAGTGCTGAAACTGTTTTAATAAATAAGCAGTTACATGTTTGGATACAAGTGCTGAAATTGATAATAAGTTGCTGCAGTATTTGAGATAAAAGTGCTGATAAGCTCTTTTTCTGTTAAAATGACTTAAATAACCTTAGAATTGTTTACACTTATAAGGACATAATTTCCTCAAAATTGTAGATTCCAGATCGATTCAAATACAAAATATTCTATTTGTCATTTTATTCTAAATACAATTGTGCTAAGATAAGAAAACTTTTATGATAAATAAAATTTATTTTATGATAAGCATATAATCATAAGTTATAATAATTAATAAATTGACAAATTTTCTAAGTAAAAAATAGAAAAAATGCACAAGTACTCCCTTGACCTATACTCGAATTCTCAACTACACACTTTTTCTTCACGGGAATCCTATTACACCCTAAACTTATTTTAAATGAAATTATTTGCGCCCTTAACGTTGACGTGACAGAGTGTGTGTATTTCACTCTCCCAAAGGAGAGTGAGAAGAAGGAAAAAAATAATTTTCAGTTTATTTTTTATTCGTTTTTACCATTTTTTCTTACTTTTTTTCCCTCTTCCTTTTCCTTTTTCTTTGTCTTTTTTCTTTTACTTTTTTTTTTCGTTTCTTCTCTAATTCCGGCGGATATTCACTCACTGGTGACTTNCTCCCCCCCCCCACACATATATATATATATATATATACTTAGATCGGGATAAAAATCTGTCGCCGGAACAAAAAATTCGCCGAAAATAATGGTGTTTGTGAAATTCCGACGACCACCATTTATGCCGTCAGTGACCAAAACAAAAAGAAAGAGAATGAAATAACCAAAAAAGAAAAGAGAATAATAAGAAATAAGAAAAAAGGATAAGAAAAAGAAGAAAGAATAAAAAAAGTACTAAAAATACATGTGGGGGCGCGTGTAGCTCACCACTTGCCAAGAGTTTGGTTATCAGCGTTAAGGGTACAAATAATTACATTTAAAATAAGTTTAAGAGGTAATAGGATTCCCGCAAAGAAAAAGTGTGTAGTTGGAAATCCGGGTATAGGTCAGGGGGGTACTTATGCATTTTTCCTAAAAAATAAACCTAAATAAATATTTGAAGAGAAACAAACACTATCTTCATCACCACAACACTTAGAAAGCAATGCACCAAAAATTTGATATGTCCCATTTATTACATACAGTTCAAAGATTAATACACAATTACATAAATAAAAATATGCAAAGGAATATAGAATTTATTTATCTTAAATAGTCAATGAGAATTGCAGACTTGAAGAGGCGGGGGGGGGGGGGGGGGGGGGGGGGGGGGGGGGGGGGGGGGGGGGGGGGGGGGGGGGGGGGGGGGGGGGGGGGGGGGGGGGGGGGGGGGGGGGAGATTGAAACAATACTTGAGGCAGTGAGTACCAATGTAAGAGTTCTGTTGTAAAAAAATATATTTTAAGAATAAAATAGTAAAAATCTTGATCAAACTTAAAGTGTTTATAAGCTAAAAATTCATAAGCTTGGGGTGACCAGCTTATGACTTTTAGCTAATTTTTGACTTATAAGCACTTTTAACTTTACGAAACACGTAGATAAGCCAAAAAGTACTTATAAATTAGTTTGACCGGCTTATAAGCTTAGCCAAACACCCTCATAATTTCAAATATTTCACGATAAGAGGCTCGGAATAGGCTTTAGTCCGGAAGACAACACTTAACAAATAAGCCTTTGCACTCCAAATAAGTGAGTTAAGAGGTCTAATTATCCTTGCACTTGAGCACTTTAAGAACAACATCTTCAATTTATCAAGTACTTCATCAGCTTCAAGAGGTTTAACAATGAATTGAGATAATTTCAATTTGCTATGATTCAATCAAGGACAACTAAACCATATAAATTGAAATCAACAAAAACTGTCACCTGCTGGGTAGCGTGTGATCTATAAGAAATTCTTAATGATTCATATAAAGGTATACAAATATTTTATCTAAAATGTAGACTATTTGCCATTTTCCCTTGGAAATATCTTAGTGAAAGAGTTAAACAAAATCGAAAAGTTTTGTAGAACTTTAAGTGGTTTATTTTAATAGACACAATAATATAACAATTAGAAATTTTATTAGATACAGAAGCTATGAACTGTGTGACTTATAGCCTATCTGGTCAAGCTGCAAAAATCAGGTTGTTTTGAGAGTGTTTTATATCAAAAATACTTTTGGTAAGAAGTAGTTTGGGTTTAGCTAATTTATTTGAAAAGTACTTCTGAACAACAATTAGTGTTTGGTCAAGCTTTTAAAACTACTTCTGATATCCTGTTTGGCCAAGCTTCTCCAATCCTAAAAGCACTTTTTTGAAACAGTTTACGTTTGACTAATTTATTTGAAAAGTACTTCTGGGCAGCAATTAATGTTTGGCCAAACTTTTAAAAACTGCTTCTAATAGCCTGTTTGGCCAAGCTTCTCCAATCCTAACAACACTTTTTTACTTCAAAAAAGGTTTTTTTTTTCAAAGTTGAAGTGTTGCCAAGCTTTTGGAAGAAAATAAAAACATTTCTAAAAATAAACTGATTTTTGTAGCTTGACCAAGCAGGCTATAAGTGTATTTTTTTCAAAATTGCTTTCGAAAAAAGTGCTTTTGGAGAGAAACTACTTTTTTCTGCTTCTCCAAAACTGTTTTTGTTTCTAATCAAAAGCACTTTTTCCTTCTAAAATCTAGGCCAAGCACTTCAACTCCGGAAAAAATTACTTTTTTTAAGCTTGACCAAACAAGCTATTATTCTCTATAGTTGGACTCATCATATACTCCTTAGACTATTTAAACTCAAAACTTCTTTTACATGTGTTTCACTCCTATTCTGCATTACATGAGTTGGTATTAAAATCCAGCAATCTAATTAACCAAATAACAGAGCAAAAGAAGAACATGTAAAATTCATGAGAGAAATTCAATATTAATTGCAAAACAGTTGGAGAGCAACTGTTATACCATGTTCACTTTTTAACATGAAGCATATTATAAGTACGAGTACAATGAAAACTTTCACTCCGATGGTGAATTCAATTTCATTTGTGAAATTATTTTCTAGCTTGTAGTTGTATACTTTTGAAAATTATTTTCACTCCACTCATATTCTGTATCGCTTACTCCTATAACTGTAACACTCCTCAAATCTATAGAAGTTTAAACACTCGCTAAATATAGAATTAATTTTTTTTCCTTATATTATACTGCTAGTACGGATTTAAACTCTTGTTATTGATTTTGAGTTACTTCTCTATTTTTAAATAATTGGAACAATTAGGGAAATATTAATAATTTTAATATTATTAATTGTTAAAGATGGATATCATTAATTATTAGTTAAGTTAAAAAAAAGGAAAACAAAACAAAACAAAAAGGGGAGCACGTGCCCTAGCCCGTAAAGGGCTGTGAAATGCAAGACTTAAGCAAATTCATATAACAAAAAGAAACAGAACGCAACTTTAAAAACAAAAATATAAGGTTGTTCTTTTTACGCAGCAATCGCAAGGCATGCAGAGCGAAAAGAAAATTCTAGGGTTCTATACAGACCATAAATTCTTGAACCCAGGTATATAAAATTCCATGTTGTCAATTACTCTACAGTAGTAATAGGTAAGAATAGAATAGTTAATTCCCTTCTTTCTCTATATCAACAGTAAAGTTCCGTGTTTAGGTGCAAAACTTTAAAAGTAATTAAAATGCACTGTTATTGTAGAATTAATTATTTGACTGGTGTCAATTGGGCTGGGGCCTACGTATTGGCTCGAGAAGTTTTGAGGTGAGTTGATATAACCCTTTACCAAAGTGTATAACTCTCAAAAGTATGTATACAAGGTGTTTGATGAATTGGCTAAAAAGAGTGAATGTGTACTTAATTGAAGTGAGTGAGTTCCTATTAGCTTAGAATTTTTATATATTTTTTTAAAGTTAGATGATTTGTTTTGATATGTGTGCATAAATTTTCAAATTTTTGTGTTATTCTTATATGCCATTTTCATGTTGAAAATTCATGAAAAAGCGAGATTATTTAGAAATAATTTTGAATGTTTATTTCATTCTTATGCCATACCTTATTAGGAATTTTAGAATAAAAATATTTGCAAGATTTAGACTTGAAAAGTCACAAGAAGAAGTTTTAGAAAGAAAAGATTTTTGGGAGTATCTGTAACGATCCAATCGGTCGTTTTGAGTCCTAGCGCATCATTCAACAGTCTGAGGCTATGAGCAGCTTCATTTCAGGTATTGTGACTTGTACACATGGTCGGAATTGGAATTCAGGAAGATCGGGCTAAATTTAAATGAAAATTCTCATTTCAGAAGCCTTAAATTGGAGAAAATGGCTAAGATTGGAATTTTGAGTAAACAACCTCAGAATCAAGATCTGAAGGTTCTAGAAGGTTCGTATGATGATTTTGGACTTGGGCGTATGCCCGGATCAGGTTTTGGATGACCCGGGAGCGTTGGGCGCCTATTGTGGAAGTTGGCATTTTGGAAGAAATTTCATAAATTTGGTTTGAAGTACATTTCAGTGCTATCGATATCCGTTTGGAATTTCGAGACTGGGAATAGCTCCGTATGGTAATTTTGGAGTTGGTAGCTCGATCGGAAGTGAATTCGGAGGTCCGTAGGTCATTTTGAAGCCATTTGGCTAAATATAGAAATTTGAAGGTTTTTTTTTTAGAAGTTTGACCGGAAGTGGACTTTTTGATATCGGGGTCGGAATATGATTCTGAAAGCTGGAGTAGGTCCGTAATGTCAAATATGACTTGTGTTCAAAATTTGAGGTCAATCGGACGCGAGTTGATAGGTTTAAACATCGGAAGTAGAAGTTGGAAAGTTCAAAGTTCATAAAGCGTGAATCGGGGTGTAATTCATGGTTTTAGCATTGTTTGATATGATTTGAGGCCTCAAGCAAGTCCGTAACGCATTTTGGGATTGGTTGGTAGGTTTGGTGGAGGTCTCGGGGGCCTCGGGTGGATTTCGTGTGGTTAACGGATCGAAAATAGAATTTTGGGAAGGCTAGAGTTTGCTGGTTGCTGGTATTTCTGCTTATGCAGAAATGGGACCGCAGAAGCGGCCCCGCAGAAGTGGTGGGCTTATCGCAGAAGCGGTTTGGAGCGGCTAGGCTGGGACCCAGATGCGGTCAAGGTTCCGTAGAAGCGGGACCGCATCTGCAAAAAAGAAGTTGCAGAAGCGGAAGAGGGCATTATGGAGAGGACCGCAGATGCGGTCAAAGTTCCGCAGAAGCGGGACCGCATCTGCGGAAGGTGCGTCGCAGAAGTGAAAAGGGAGGTGGTCCAGGGGAACTGCAAAAGCGGCATTTGGACCGCACCTGCGGAACCGCAGAAGCGGTCAATGGATTGCAGGTGCGAAAATACCTGGAGGCAGAAAGGTTATTTTAAATCGTGATTTGAGTTCATTTCTCTATTTTCTCATGGCTTGGGGCGATTTTTGGAGAGCTTCAAAGGGGGATTTCGTCATCTATATTAAGGTAAGTTACCCCTATTCATTTTCAAGTTAAATACAAGATTATATCATGGAATTAGGCATGCAAATTGTGGGAAAATTTGGATTTTTGAAATAAAACCTAGAAACTTGATAAATTAGATTTTACCACGAACTTGAGCATGAAATTAGGAGTAACTTATACATTTGAGCTAGTGAAGCTATGGGTAGTGTATATCTTCGAAAAATTTCAGAATCCGGGCACGTGGGCCCGAGGGCATTTTGGTCATTTCACTAAGCGGAGTTGGGGATTTGTATAATTTGAATTGTTAACAAGTATTCGAGTATATTCTCATTAGTTTGCCATTATTTGGCTAGTTTCGGAACATTTGGCAACGATTCGAGTCGTCGGGAAGGCTTGGAGACCGTTTATGGATCTTCGGAGCGAGGTGAGTCTTCTTTCTAACCTTGTAAGAGGGAAATGTCCCCATAGGTGTAATAATTGATTATGTGCTCCTATTTGTGGGGGCTACATACGCACGAGGTAACGAGAGTCCGTGCGTAGCTACTATTATGCTAGTGTCCGGGTAGTTAGGACCCATAAGCATGTTATATTTGGATTATTTATGAACCCATTGATAGCTTGAATTGTTTAAATCACCTTGGATTGGTAAAAGAATTTAAAAAGAGATTAGACATCATTTTTCCTAAATTGTTAAAAATAGAAATTATCTTATTTGGATAAATACCCCCGATGAATTCTTAATCGGCTACTTGAGCATGTATTTTATGTGTACCTGCGTCGCATGCATGATTCGAGAGCAGGGTATGTGTTTATTTATGGAATGGGACGAACGCCTCGGCAGATTAAATAGATGCATCTATGGTTCGGGCCGTTCGACCCTCGGCAGTGCACACTTTACCTTCCTGTTGGATCGGGTCGTCGCCTCGGTGTGATTTGTGCCTGTTATTTTTCGTTTGGGAATTTTAAATGTGAAATTTGCCTTCATGGCTTGATATAAATTGATAAGATAATAAAGAATAAACCTTAAAAGCTTGATTAATTGTTGAAGGTGTTTACCTATTTTCTGGCTTCGTGAATTAGAACTACTATATAAATCCATGATCTTTCCTCACATTTCTAGGATATTGATAATCGACCTCTAGTAAGTGTCGAAGTTGACCGTCTCGTCTCTACTTCTTCGAGATTAGGCAGGATACTCATTGAGTACACGTTGTTTACGTACTCATACTATACTTCTGTGCATTTTTGTTGACAGGTATATGTGTTCCTAGCAGCCTATTGGGCGTAGCAGCACAGATGATTCTGGGACTAGGTGAGCTACATTGTTCGAGGCGACCCGCAGCTAGTGTAGTTCCTTTCAGCATTTTTATATTTATTCCCTGTCCACTATATTTCGGACAGATGTTGTATTTTATTTTTCTTATCAATAGATTCTCATGCACTTGTGACACCGGGTTCTGGGATGGTTTTTGAAAGACGTGTACTAGTAGTTATTACTTAACTTGAATTGAAGTAGAGATTGTTTTAATTATGAAAAATGGAAGGAAAAATCCTAGATTTTCAAAGGCATTAAAAGAGAATTTAATTGATAATTTAGTTGGCTTGCCTGACAGAGGTGTCCGACGCCACCACGACCCTTAGTTGATTTTGGGTCGTGACAACATGGTATCAGACCACTAGGTTCCCGTCGGTCTCACGAGTCATGAGCAAGTCTCGTAGAGTCTCCCGGATCGGTACAGAGACGTCTGTACTTATCCTCGGGAGGCTNNNGGGATGATTCTCCCGGTATAGTTGATTTGACTATTATGGTCGCCTTATGGAAGGATATTCTATTGTTTCAGCTCAGTAACAGAACATCTAAGAGCCTTGAGGCTAGGCACAGGTTGCCATAATTTTTATGAGCGATTATTCCGCAGTGTTGTTGTGATGGTAGGGTGTTTGCCCACATGTCGGGGCAGTGAATAAATTGAAGGGAGGTTTACTCAGTGTGTAATCAAAGGGATTCAGTATTTTATTTCCGGCAGGGGAAAGACAATCGAACTAAGGATGGTCAGATGTAGACTGGTGGAAGTAATGAAACGTGGTAATTGCAAGCGTGGTGGAGTTCTCCTCTATATGTGGGTGCTGCTGTCCTAATTGAATGCTTTAAGTGATATGGTGAAATAGTATTGGAGATACAACTATAAGATATCGCAGGGTGCGGTGGTTCTGGATTGAATCATTATTTCAATATGGCGATTCAATAAAGATGACCTTCAGAAAAGTTTGGAGTTAGTAGCAAATTATGGATTCAAGCGCTATGAAGATAAATTTTATTAAGACAACGACTGAGCAACAAAAGGTGAGAAGGACATATGGGAAGTGTCAGGCGGAATTTTAAACTTCTAAAGGGCTAGACTTAGGAAGCATATGCCGAGCAGTTGATTAAAGAAGTGAGTTTGCCCCAAGTGGGAGAGCAGCGGAGCTGTGTAGGGGCTTGGTAAGGGGAAAACTATGCACCTTAAGAGAGTCTGGAACGACTTGAGAATATTGGTGCTTGGTTATTGGCGTCTACAGATTTAATTTGAAGTAGGGATTCATCTGCGGCCGAAGATCTAATATAACGGGAAGGAGCCGCTTAAATGAAGAAAGATATAGCATGACTTCGAAGTGGAAGGATGTTGTCACACATTTAATGGATGTCCGCGAGGGGTGAATGGACTTGTGCAGCTGGAGAGTGAGCTCGGACTCAGGATGGGTTGTTGATGTCGTAGTGATTGTACCCCATGCAGCAGCGTTGGAAGATGCCGGGGAGTGATTTCTACAGGTGGGTTATTCTTGTGAGCAGGTTAGCAGTCGCATGGTTGGAGAGGCTTCTGCAAAGAGCTCTACTGGTTATGCAGCAAAGGGAATTATTGTGTGAATGTTGTTAATGATTTAGAGTATCAAATTGGGTTTCTACGATAAGATATCGAGAATGCTGGCAATTGATTGCGCAAGGTTATGTCAATAAGAGATTAAGAATCCTGGTGAATTCATATAGTGGCTTCGAGCTAAGTGGGAGAGTCCCACCATCTATGAGTGGGTTGTATGGTTAACTACTTGCGAAGTTTCTGGTGATTAGCATATTGATGGGTTATTTCAGCTACGGGAAAGGAACATAAGTGGTAATTTGAGCAAATGAATTATTAAAGGTGTGCTATCGTTGGCCTTATTGGCCTATGTTCAGACTTGGGGAGTGATTCTGTCGGGTCCTCCGTTGAGAATCATGGAGTTGATTATATTTAGGCCAAGTCAGAGCGGGCGGCTCTCAGCAATGGTCCTAGCGGATTCAAAGAGGTAAAGTGTGGTGCCTAATGGTTTTGAGCCTACGGGTACGGTCAAGAACCAAGCTTGGTAGTGGCCTATGAGAAGAGGCGCATAATGTTCTATGATGTTGTCTTGCGATGTAGCAATGGGGAGGTACGAAATGGTTCGTGGGATTTGAGGCAGCAGGGTCTCGTGGTTCAAGGTCACTTGGGATAAGCACGAATGGAGTATGTTATGCATTGAATGGAGTTGGTATTATTTCTAAGGCAATCAAGGAAAAATTGGAAGAAGATAGATTTGTTAGCCATAGTTGAAATGGCATATTGGGGTCAGCGATCAGTTCATTCCGCGTGATCAAGTTATGTGTGTGATTTGTGGCGGTACGTGTGAGGCTTGTCGGCCACCGTAATTGATGTTGTTCAGAAGCATTCTTCTGTTATGGCTTGTTAAGTAGAAGCGGATTCCGGAAGGAATATGGTGGCTTGGACCACTACTTAGAGATTTGCATGTCCTACAGTTATGGGAATTTACCGTGTGTTTCTATGAATCTCCTGAAGTGAGTTAAGTGAAAAGTTCGTATATGATGAAGTGTTAAAATATTAATGATTTTGGAGTTATGATGAAAATCGTGTTCTATCGTATATTGGCACGTTGGGTGCGGTGAGAGGTATGGAAATTTGAAGTGAGGGTCAAGGTTGCAGTTCGGTGTTGACAAGGATGTCACAGACTCAGATGAGCAAGGAAAGGGTTGAATGATTAAAGTGAATTGGTATTGCCTTCAACGTCACCTAAGATCGATGTGTTGTGAAAGAGGCTTTGCATCCTGGTTAAGGATTCTTGACTGCTCTTCAGCGTTAGTGCGGCCGATGGTTTAGATGTGCGGACCCGTCATTTATTTCAGAAGATTGTGGGAACGTGTTCCATGGGAAGATTGTACCAGTGTGGCATGTAGCCACTTGTTTGACTAAAGATTTAAATCAAGTATGAGGAATTTGGGTAATATCATTACTTTGAGAATTTATGCCTGGAGGGCACTTTGGTTATCGGGTTATGAACTGAGGAGGTTGCTCCGGTAATGATGGTTGTTCTTATGTGTTATGAGGGAATGGGAGTTACTATGGACCTTTGAAAGGTTATTAGCCAAGTTGGTGCAACTAGATATCGGCTTGAGATCAATGGATTGATTTATATATGAACAGGGCTTTATATCAGGTTAGTTGTGTTCATTGCAGTAACGCGCTCCTTAGGGAGTAGTCAGGGTGTTATCTCGTTGTCAGACATTTCATTTAGTGATACATTGCACCGTGTGAGTTGTGAGATGGCCTGAGAAATTGTGTATGTGTTGAGGATCCGCGCGGGAATGTCGTATTATGAGCA
>MU739060.1:113594-163740 GCA_026770625.1 Nicotiana glauca | reverse complement strand
TCTTAAAATTGTAAAAATTATTTTATTTGATATTTTTGGAATAATTTGCTTAGGGTAAAAATCACGTGCTCACAAGCAGCGGCACACCGAGTGTTGCCAAATGAAGGATATGCAAGTGCCATAGTCCCGCCTCGTATTAGGCAGGAAACTTTAAAATCACAAATGTCATGTTTATCCTATTCGAACAACGGAGATTCTTTACCAGGGCTCCGAGTCAAAATGCATACAAGCACTTGAAAGGTTTTGTCGACACTTACTGGGGAGTAAACAAACCAACATCTCTGAGGATGCGTTGTGATTGAAGCTATTCCCTTTATCTCTTCGGGGGAAGGCCTTGGATTGGTTGGAGGGGTTGCCAAATCATTCTAGCCATACATGGGATGAATTGGCCAAGAAATTCATTTATAAGTTCTTTTCGCCTGGGCATATGACAACTCTTAGGGATGAGATTCTAGCCTTCAAATAAGAACCCAATGAGACTTTGCATGAGATAAGGGAAAGGTACCGTACAATGGTGAAAGAGTGCCCGAACAATGACACCACGGAGGATATGATTCAATAAACTTTTTACAGGGGGGTCAATATGACAAATCAATGCGTGGTCAACCAACTTGTTGATGGAAATTTCATGAAAACGCCGTATGCAGAAGCTTGTGAGATTCTTAACGAAATCGTGGATACTTCATCAGCATGTCAAAGTAGAGCAAAGGTTCCTCAAGGTGATTCAAATGTGATTCACTTGCATAAAGAATTACATTATCATGGGCAACCAATTGCCGAGTTGACCACCACAATGAATCAATTAGCCAAAGCTTAACCTTAAAAAGTGCAAGGTCCCAATAAAGTAAATGCAATGGAAGGAGTTAGTAAGATGGTAAACAAGAGAAGGCAAAAGGGTCCTCAAGTGCAAAATCAGGTTGAAAATTATGAGCAAGATGATAGTGGATTTGATCAATATGGACAATACAATGAGCAAGAGGAGGAAGTAAATATGTGAACAACTTCCAAGGGAAAAGGAACAACAATCAAGGCCCGAATCAACAACAATGGCAACGAAAAGGAAGTCAAGGAAATTGGAATTCAAACTATCAAGGTGGTTGGGACAATCAAAATAACCAAGGGAATTGGAATAATCAAGGAAATTCGAATGGTCAAAATAACCAAGGAAATTGGAGTGGCAATAATCAAGGCTATTGGGGAGGTAAAAACCAAGGAGGGTGGAACAAAAACAACAACCGAAGATCGGGTTTTCAAAGGCCACCGATGTTTCAACAACCGAGCACCACCTCCCTATCCTTCTCAAGGTCCTAGTTCTTCCAACAATGAGATGGGAAGAATTTAGAACATGTTTAAACAAATGATGGAGAAGAATGCCGACTCCGAAGCTCAACTAGCCTCTCAGAACACTTCTATTCGCAATTTGGAAGTTCAATTGATCCAAATTTTGCAAACGTCGAAAAATCATCCTAACAGGCCATTACCAAGTGATACGGTGGTAAAACCAAAGGGTGGTAACAACACGGGACATGTCATGGCCATGACTACAAGGAGTGGAAAAGGTGGAGATGCAACCACCTCAAATTAAAATAAAATTGTGAATGAGGAACAATTGGTACATGAAGATGAGATGCCAAGCAATGAAGTGCAAGCAAATGATTAGGTGAGAATTGATATTGAAGACAATGTGGAGGGGACTCAAGAAGAAGTGAACCCGTCTCGGGAGCACATAGTTGACATACTAAAACCTGTAGTGCCAAAGGCTAAGGCACCAATGCCAAGGCCTCCTCCTCCATATCCTCAAAGGCTTTCCAAGCAAAATGGTAAGAACCAATTCAAAAAATTTCATTGACATGCTGAAGAGTTTTCCTATTAATGTGCCGTTGGTTGAGGCCTTGGAGAAAATGCCGGGATATTCAAAGTTCATGAAGGACTTGGTGAAAAATAAGTGGTCAATGAATTGTGAGACAATAAAGGTGACACATCAAATGAGTGTAATTGTGCAATCAATGGCTCCTAAATTGGAAGATCCAGGCGCTTTCACAATCCCTTGTACAATTGGAAGTACCGACTTTGCCAAAGCTTTATATGATCTTGGGGAAAGTATCAACTTGATGCCCTATTCGGTGTTAAAAACTTTGGGAATTGGAAAACCAAGACCCACATCCATGACGTTGCAAATGGTGGATTATACAATGAAGAGACCTTTGGGTATAATTGATGAAGTGTTGTTTTGCCTTGACAAGTTAATCCTTCCGGTGAACTTTGTGATTCTTGATTGTGAAGTGGACTATGAGGTGCCTATTATTTTAGGTAGACCTTTCCTTGCTACGGGGAAGGCTCTTGTTGATGTGGAAGCCAGTGGGTCACTTTCTGGGTGGGTGATGAAAAAGTGGACTTCCATGTGTGCAAATCTATGAGGCAACCGAATAGCAATGAAGTTAGTTCGTTCATGGATTTGGTGACCAATGTGATAATTAGTGATGCTAGTGCCACAATGAATGTTGAGGATAATTTGGAAGGCATTTTGATCAACCTTGATAATAATAAATAGAAAGAAGGTTGTGTAGAATGTGTGAATGCATTGCAAGGAATAGGGTCGTACACTTATGAACCTCGCAAGTTATCCTTGGATCTTGAAAATTGGAAGACTCCTCCAACAAAGCCCTTAATTGAGGAGCCTCTCACTTTGGAGTTAAAGTCATTGCCTCTACATCTCAGGTATGAATTCCTTGGCCCTTCTTCTACTTTACTAGTTATTATTTCCTTTTGTTTGACTAACATGTAGGTATAGTGCACATTGGAGGTGCTACAAAAGAGGAAGCGAGCAATTAGATGGATATTGGCGGATATTCGAGGTATAAGCCCCATCTTTTGCATGCACAAGATTATTTTTGAAGAGGGTGCCAAACCCTTCGTTGAACCTCTAAGGAGGCTAAATGAAGCAATGCAAGAGGTGGTCAAAAAGGAGATCTTAAAGTTGTTGGATGCCGGGGTTTTTTACCCCATTTTCGATAGTTCATGAACTTCTCTGGTGCAATGTGTCCCAAAGAAAGAGGGTAGGATTGTGGTTACCAATGATAAGAACGAGTTGGTTCGTACAAGAACGGTGACTGGATGGAGTGTGCGTATAGACTATTGCAAGCTCAACAAAGTCACAAGAAAAGATCATTTTCCACTTTCCTTCCTTGATCAAACGCTTGATAGGTTGGCTGGCTGTGCTTTTTATTGTTTCCTCGATAGGTATTCTAGCTACAATCAAATTTTTATTTCTTTGGAGGATCAAGAAAAGATGACTTTCACATTTCCCTACGGTACTTTCTCATTCTCGCGGATGCCATTTGGGTTATGCAATGCACTGGAAACTTTTCAATAGTGTATGATGGCTATTTTTATCGACATGGTGGAGGATATTGTTGAGGTCTACATAGATGGCTTTTTCATGGTTGGGAATTATTTTGATGATTGCTTGAAAAATTTGGATAACGTCTTGGCAAGATGTGAGGAGATGAACCTAGTATTGAATTGGGAGAAATGTTACTTCATGGTCGAGGAAGGCATTGTCCTTGGCCACAAAATTTTAAATAAAGTATTGAGGTTGACAAGGCCAAAATAGAGGTGATTTCTAAACTCCCGCCCCTACATCCGTGAAGGGAGTGAGAAGTTTCTTGGGTCATGCGGGGTTCTATCCCCGATTCATCAAGGAATTTTCCAAAGTGGCAAACCCCTTGTGTGAACTTTTGGAGAAGGATGCCAAATTCCATTTCAATGAGGATTACATGAAGGCATTTGAATTGCTCAAGTTCAAATTGACAACTACTCTTATTATCACCGCACCAGATTTGAGCTTGCCTTTTGAGCTCATGTGTGACGCAGGTGATGTGGCAGTTGGAGCAGTTTTGGGGCAATGAATCAACAAAATCTTCCATCCAGTCTACTTTGCTAGTAAGACCATTAATGATGCCCAAGTCAATTACTCCAAAAAATAGCAACTTTTTATTGTTTTTGCTATGGAGAAGTTCCGCCCGTACATGATGGGTACAAGGTGATAGTCCACACCGATCATGCAGAGCTTTAATACTTGATGAGCAAGAAAGATTCTAAGGCAAGGTTAGTATGATGTGTGCTTCTACTGCAAGAAATTTATCTTGGTATCCAAGACCGCAATGGTAGTGAAAATTAAGTGGCAGACCACTTGTCTCGATTGGAGGAGGAGGGGAGGCCACATGATGGCCTAGAGATTAATGATTCCTTCCCTGACGAGTAGCTTCTATCTATTTCAATGATCGGGATGCCATGGTTCACCGACTTAGAAAATTATCTTGTGAGTGGCATTGTACCGAATAAGTTCTCTTCAAACCAACGGAAGAAGCTCAAACGGGATTACCTTGACTATTATTGGAATGAACTGTACCTCTTTCGGATTTGTCCCGATGGTGTGATTCAAAAATGTGTGCCAGAGGAAGAATAAGTGGAGATTCTTGAGGCTTGCCACTCTTCAACGTATGGTGGTAACCATGGTGGAGCTAGAACGACAAAAAAAGTGTTGAGTTGTGGATTCTATTGACCTACTCTCTACAATGACGCTAGTGATTTAGTCAAGCATTATGATGGATATCAAAGGGCCAGTGGGATTTCTAAGAAGAATGACATTCCCCTCACCACCATCTTGGAAATTGACATCTTTGATGTGTGGGGCATTGATTTCATGGGACCATTCGTGAGCTCTTGTGGGAACACTTACATTTTGTAGATGTGGACTATGTGTCAAAATGGGTTGAGGTCGTGGCTTTACCAAACAACAAAGCTCGAAGTGGTGGCATTTTTGAAGAAGAACATCTTTACAAGATTTTGTACTCCAAGGGATATCATAAGTGATGGGGGTTCACATTTTTGCAACATGGATTTTGATACCTTACTCACCAAGTATGGTGTCACTCACAAAGTCTCGACCCCCTATCACCCTCAAGAAAATGGACAAGTGGAAGTCTCCAGCCGGGAGATCAAGAGTATTTTATCAAAGACAGTGAATTCCAATCAGACAGATTGGTCAATAAAACTTGATAATTCTTTATGGTGTTATAGGACGTCTTACAAAATACCGATTGGGATGTCTCCATATAGATTCGTGTTTGGGAAGGCTTGTCATCTTCCAGTGGAACTTGAGCATAAGGCCACGTGGGCATTAAAGAAGTTGAACCTTGGATGGGATGTCGCCGCCAACTTAAAGGTGATACAATTGAATGAGCTCGATGAATTCTGGTACCATGCATATACAAATTCTTCTCTATACAAGGAGAAGCTGAAATAACTCCATGACAAGTACATCCGAAAAAAGGAGTTCAAAGAAAGAGATCTTGTTTTATTGTTCAATTATTGGTTACAGATATTTTCGGGAAAGTTGAAGTCAAAATGGAGTGGCCCATTTGAAGTTGTTGGTGTGACACCGTTCGGTGCATTAGACTTTAAATAAGAATGATGATGTGGTTAGAGTCAATGGGCACCGTGTGAAGCACTATCATGGTAAAGTTGATGATGGCCACGTCGTGGTGGCTCTTCATTTTAAATGATTGGTAATCTGCGCCGTGTCGTGACGTTAAATCAATCACTTTTTGGGAGGCAACCCATGTGTCTTGTTCTTTATCTTTACCTTCTTTATTATATAGGTTTTGTTTTGTTCTAACTAGTTTTGAGGTGTATGCAGGAATGGGTGTGTGCAGGTACTGTGTCATAATAAAATGGTTAAGTGTTGCAAAAGTGTGGACCGAAAATTCTAAAGTAAGCAGCATAAATCACTCTGCGACCGCATAATTCTGTGTATGGTCGCACAACCAGAAGACCAAAAGTGCAAGTTCTCTGAAGTTGGTATGTCAAAATTCCTAGCCAATCTGCGGCCACACACAAAATTGTGCGATCCATACAAATTTTACGGATGCACTCACTTTTGTGCGGACCACAGAAATTCAATAAAGGTCCAGGTAAAAAGTGTAGAGTTACTTTCTTTTGTGGTAGAGTTATTTTTAGACCTAAAATGTCAATTGTTAGTCATGTGTGCTTAAAATCATGTGGTTAATATCATATATGTTTATTGGGGCCTGGGTAGATCATTAATCATGTTTAATTGAAAATACTATATCTAAATTGTGCAAAACTTGCAAAACACAAAGTCAATGCTTCGTAATTTCAAATTGTGCGGCCACACACAAATTTGTGTGGTCCGCAGATATTAAATTTAGGGCTAATATATTGCATGAAAAGTGCGGACCCGTCTAAAACTTTGTGGTCCGCAGAAAATTATGTGGTTCGCGAAAAAGTGTGTACGACTGCACTGTTGCAAGATTAGAGAGAAAGTAGTCTGAACTAGGGGTTGTGCGGCCGCACTTAATATTGTGCGGTTCACACTTCTGGATGTGCGACTGCCTTTTAAAATTGTGCGGTTTGCACTTGGCAGTCTACAACTGCACTCACTTTTATGTGGTCCGCACGGTCTCTTTTGAACATTTGTTTGCTGCATATGATAACACTGTCTTTTACTTGTATTTGTATCATGTGCCATGTATTGCAGATAATGGTTTGATCATGAGGTCGAGGTGACACTTCTAATGGGAAGGCCGAGGCAGGGGAAACCTCCCACTCTCACTCCAAAGAGCTATAAACAAGATTTTAACTGCCAATAGAGTCCCTGAACCCTTAGAATCTAGTGAGTATCTCTCGTCTAGGGAAGCTTTAGAGGGCAACTCTGTGCAAGCACAACCCGATGCCCAATCTCAACCCAAGCAGTTTCCGGTAGACTCCAATTGAGAGATGAATCCTCCTGCACTGCTAGTTTTTCTGAGGGTTTGGAAGAGGGTAGCCAAGATTCTGAGCCCTCTTCCTCACATGCCTCGACAACACCAATCCTCATTGATGATGATGATAAGGCTCCTGATGATGGTAGAGGGGGTGACACTAGAGTGGGTAGCCTAGATAGGTCAAAGAAGAAAGAGGCTTGGGAAGACCGATTTATGAGTTTGACAGCCTTCACGAGGTTTAGAGAATGGTGGCCTCAGAGATCCCTCACACTTGAGAGGAAATTCTTAGTGAAGAATTTGGATAAATACAATCCAAATATCTTTCAGAAGTTTAGGGAGTGCAAGGGGTGGTGTGGTTCACCCAAAGTGTCATGGATGCCAACGAGTACTTGGTTCGTGAATTCTATGCCAAAGTGGCACACATCAAGAAGGCTACCAAAGTGACCAAAATGCAGAATCCGAAGGCCTGTTTTGATCAGTCCACACTAAACACATAAATGGGATTTGATGAAGTAGAGCCAGTTCAGTATATGGAGAAGCTTGCTTTGGGTGATGCCACTCTCCCTTGGGTAGCAGAGTTCTTAACACTTTTAGGACCACCACCACTGTGGATCACAGCCGGAGTTCCCATTGCACGGAATACCCTAAACTTTGAATAAAAAGGATGGCAAACCTTTATGTGCATCCAGATACACCCGAGCAGAAATGAGAATAACCTACCACTTCCCCGAGCAGTTCTGGTGGCATCTATCATGCCCTGGTACCCAATCAATGTGGGTTCCATCATGTCGAGCAACATGTCAGTGGTTGTCCAGAAGAGTGAGAGCTCCTATACTTATCCAAACACCCTCACTGAATACCTTAAAGATTCCAAGGTGGAGCCGAGGAGATTTGGTACACAAGTGAGTGACAAAAAGCCCTTCTCGTGGTACTCGCTGCAAGGACCTGGAACCCAAAGTTCAATGGTAATGAAACTACTACTGGTGGCCAGTCTAATGAGCCAATGGTGGTGGTAACAGATTCTGCTACTGATCCTTCTACAGCTGCCATGCCTTCCACACCTACCGACCCTTCCAGCGAGACAACTGACACGTTACTACCTCCACATTCTAGACCATCTTCATCAATACTAGTTCCTACCTCATCCATATATCCACTCACCGCACTGTGAGTCTTCCTGATATTGGTGAGTCTCAACAAATGTATGCAGATAGCTAATTCAAAGCTGTTTGACATATCCAGTGCTGTTATAGCATAATTTTTGGCCCCAACAACATGACACGTACCTCCGTCAGTGGAGGAAACATTGTCAAAGATCCTTGAAAATCAAAAGACCATTATGGATACTTTTGTGGCTCATGGGAAACTCCTCAAGGAGTTAGGAAAATAGGTAAAAATCTCAAGCTTCAAAAAAATCGGTGGATAGGTTGAGAAAAGAAGTGGCCAAGATAGCATCTGCCGGAGATATACCTCTTGATTTTCTGATGGAGTTAGTACCAGCAACACCATCAGTGTCGGAGCCATTAGAGGCAACAGTTGGCTAGTCTGAGGAGCCAGACCTTGCTGCCCACACTGCTGAGTAGATACTGCAGATGTTCTCAAACTATGTTATTCCCCGACCGGAGGATGATGAAATCCAGTAGGCGGATCTTGAGGATTCTGATGACCCTATATACACTGAGCCCACATAGGGAGTTCTCTTAACTCTCTACCCTTCCTTATTCTTATTTTTGTTAAGCATTGAGGACAATGCTTATGTTTATTTAGCGGGATGGTCTATTATGGATGATTTATTATGACATTGACATTTGGCCTGTAATAACTCTAATACTCTTTTTCTTTTATCTTCATTTTCTCTTTCTCCCTTTCACTTGATTTATATATTCATTTCCCCTCGATTTGTATATTCATTTGTCTGACTTTCAGTAGTTTATTTTATATCTTCTTAGTTTGTTTCTCTTAAATAGTATAACTTCTTATTTACTTTGATAGCTTCTTGTTATGTTTAAGTTAGTAATAAGCCTTTGGGTTTCTTAATGCCACAATTCTTTCCAAATGCGGGTTTTGTGTGAATTGGGTGGCTCTTCCCAACGATGGACTGGGGAGTTTGGGATCCACAATGACCTATATGATAGAGCGAGCTTCCTTGATGAATAAAGTCAACTCTTGATACTCTAGTGTCAAATTAGAACTATTGTACTAAAAAAGTCAAATAATTGCATTGTTGATAATTCATACGTGTTGTGGGTAATTTTTGGTCCCAGTTGATGTGTGATTGATTCACCTTAGGCCAGATAAAATAGATCTTTTCTTGTGGAGGTGGAAATTACCTTATTTGCTTGAGGACAAGCGAAAGCTTAAGTTTGGGGGAGTTGATAAGTAGGGATTTTGACTACTTATTTGCAATCTTTCACTTACGTTTTAGATAAAAAATAGTTAAAGGTATTCCTGAGAAATAATGAAATGTGCTTTTATGCAAGAATATTGGGAATCGAGCCAAAGAAATAAAAATCAACTCAAAAGGAGTAAAATTGGACAAGGACCAAAACAAGACAAAAAACACCAAAGTGTGGACCATATAATACTGTGTGCGACAACAAAACTCTGAAGAGCCACAAATAGAATTCTTTCACGAAGTGCGGAATTATTGTGCAGCTACAGAAGACAAGAATTAGAGAGTTGTGTTTTGGGGTCATGAAGATGTGCAGACCGCACTATTATTGTGCGGCCGTAGAATGAAAAAGTGTGGCAGCACTGAAAATGTGCGGTCCACAGAAATTGCCAAGTTCCAACCCAAGATCAAGAGTGCGGCCGCAATAAAAAATGTGCGGTCCCCACAATCAGAGGAGATGTGGCTGCACTCAAAAATGTGCGGACCCCACACAGAATTATGCTGTCGCACAACCTCTGCAGGGGCAATTTTGTCCCATAACTTTACCTGGGTATAAATAGATCTTTTTGTCATTTTTAGGTCAAGTTTGGTGCACCTGAGAATAGATAGTCGTTTTTCCTTACTGTATAGGGTAACTTTATAATAGTTCAACATTTTAACATTAGATTTTCTTCCCTTAATAACCTATTATGGATTTTGCCTTAGTTTCTTCTTTAGTTTCTTCATTTTCTATGAGTAGCTAAACCCTTAGCTAGGGCTGTGACCCAACCCTAGTATGTGTACTTAAAGGGTGAATAATTTAGGGCTGATTTATGATTGGGTATATGATATTTGGCCTAGTTCTTGCTCGAATTTGATAATTCATGGTTGCAAACATTGATTCATACCTAATTGACTTAGTCTTTACTTGAGAAAGAGAGACTAAGTCTAGGAAAACTTGGCTAACAAGGAATTGGGGTGAACTCAAGAAATTGAGGTACGTCTCTTTTCTAACCTTGTGTTTACCGTGAAAATGGTAACAACAATTAAATTTATAAATGACACTCTAAAAATATGTGATCTATTCTCGAGCTAGTTTGGAAAGGTTATTAGTGCTGAGTATAGAGCAAAATAATAAAGATTGAGTTAGCCAAAATGATAATCGAACCAGTAGGGGACGTTCCCGGGCTTAAAGCAAGCTAGTAGATACCTCGGGGCCAGGCCTCGAGCCTACCACAGGCCTATCGAAGGTAACTTATCGAGGGTAGTCGGTAAGTGGATAATAGATAAATATGTTTACACAAGGCTTTATACCGTCAATCTTGAGCTAAATGATGAAGAACAAATGAAGAACAATAAAATGCTAAGGTGACCTCGGGGTAGAAGAACAGATATAACTTAGAAGAAAGAGAGAGAGAGAGAGAGATATTATTGCTTATTGGAGAAGTGGAGCAATATCGGTCCCTTACAAGGTGGGGTGAGTCCCCTTTATATAGGAGAGGGGACTCAGTAAAATACGTATATATCATTTACAAAAGTAGAAAGATGGGACGTCCTATCGCACATCATCTCGGTAGGTTACGGATAGATCGACCCTGTCATGTATAGCCATGCGTTCCGGAGTCATCTTCTTTTACCCTGACCTCGAGCCCCACTTCCTTTGATTCGGACCTTGATGACCCCGGAGGTCGAGAACTCGATCATAGCCTTCCATCCTTGGGGTATCGAGGGAGGCTTCCCAAATTGTCTTGATAGCGAAAATCAAGTCTTCTAATTTTCACCGCGTACAGATAGTCTCCGCGTTTCTTATGATGAAGTGATGGGAAACGATATCGAATCATAGCCTCATGGTCTCGAGGTCATATTTGCCATGATGTCATTCATGTAAGATAATTAAATGCCATAGCCCCGAAAATAGTGCAGGGCCGCCGTTATATGTGACGATCGATGAGTTTACGAACTATTGCAGGTTTGTCCCTTCCCCTTCACCAATTGGACCATATAAAATGATTCGATCATCAGTCGCTGCTCATCTTCACCCTTTCTCTAGGCTTGTGAATTGGAATCCTAATTTGTTTGATATATTTTCATCCTTCTTTATTTTTCTTTTCGGAAGAATTACCTCATTATTTATGGCCAGGACTTCCAGGAAGGTACCCCGTCGGAACGATACTGCATCATCGTCTCAATCAGCCGAGGGGGTGATAGGCCGACCCCTCCCCTAGAGTAGTGGATTCCTTCCGAGCTTGATACGTCGAAGGATTTCAATATCGATTCTCCTACATCCACGCCGGGCCAATGCGAGCATGTATCTCGATACATTAGTGTCGTAGCTAATGTCAAAAAAGTGAAGAGTGGCTGCTGATGGAATGAAGTAGTGACAGTGGGAATTCCCGCCTCTGGTGAAGGTATTACCAGTTCTAAGGAAGGCTTTCTTTGCATATATATTCACCTGTTCGCCCTGGGTCCCGACGAATCCGTGAACTCTCCTCCCTTGGACATCGACTAGGTGATCCTTGACTTTTGCACTCGGTATCGAGTGACCCTTGGCCAGATCTCACCATCCTTTTGGAGGATTCTACTAATGCTTAGGCATTTTACTGAGGAGATTGCGGGTGAAGTCCTTACTCTCAATCATCTGATCGGGCTATATCGCCCTCGGCTATTCCGAGGCTTGATCAAGCTTCGAAAACGGTCTGCAAAACCTTTCTTTTCAAATGTTGATGAGGGGAATGACCGGGGGTGGATAAGAAGGTATGTTTGGGTGAACATCGGAGACATTATCCCGGTCCAATGGATGTCCTTTCCCAAATGGTGGAACTTTCAGTGTAAGTATATCTTTTCTTTGAGCGTTCCTCAACCTTTCTTTCGAGCGTTGTAAAACCCTTGGCGACTTTCTTCCAGCTTCTCCTTGGCATCCTGTGTAAGTTCCAGATTTGGCGCGGTGGATAGAGCGCTTGGACAGACGGTTTCCGTATCATCTTCGATCCAGGGCCCTCATGGCTGATAGGCGTTGGGTGGCCAAGAACCATGGTGGTGTTTCTTTTCTGCATGTATCTTGTACTTTGTATTTCCTTTATGCTTCACTCATCTCATTGATGCAGGCCTTGGGGAAAAAATGTTGATGAGGCCACCCACTGGTGGTAAAAAGGAGGCTTTGAGAGTCGGCACGGGTAGGAAAAGGAAAACAAGAGTGGTCGCTGCTTGACCCAATGAGGCTGCTATCCCGAGCTCTGACCCGGATCCTGGTGCAGTGGGGAAAAAGGTGATGATGGAAGTCTGCTGAAAAAGAGGTCGAGGACCGATGAGAGGGGTTCGTAGGTGCCCCGATCAGAGGCTGCTGAGTCTGCGATGGCTAGGGCCAGCAAGGCTAAAGAGTTGGAGGTTGTTGTTGAGGACGTCAGTGTGGTTTTGAACCGCTCGGCCAGATTTGAAGTAGCTTTTGCCAGCAGGGCTATGGGATCGGATAGGGTAGAGTTCGGAGCCTTCCTGGGGTGTAGACTCCTATTCGACGAGGTTAATAACCCGAACGACTTCATCCAAAACTATTCACTTTCATTGGCAGAATTGAGAGATGCCGGGAGGATAGTTGATGCCATGGCCAAAAATTCCTTTGGAGAGGAAGGCACTTTTGCCAACATCCTCGATGACATACCTGACGGGGTCGATCTTGACGTAACTGACATCGTTGATGCAACGGAGAAATCCCTGCGGTAGGTGAAAATTTTTCTTTGAGCGTTTTCCTTCGCCCTCTGGCGTTATTTGTCGCTTCTCTCAATTTCCTTATTGTGTTGTAGTGCAAAGAGATATATGATCCTGTTATATCACAGCTCCGTGAGGAAGCCATACATCATGAGAAATAGCGTGATTCCATTGCTTTGAGATTGCAATATTCTGAGTCTCGAGGCATCCGGGAAGGTGAGGAGGTGAAAGAGCTTCAAGCTGCTTTAGAGGCGGAACTCTGGGAGAAGGCCGCTCTTACTGCACAGGTAGTATTCTTCTTCCTTTCATATCTGCTCCTCCGCTCAGCATCCATATGAGTGTTTTATGTTCACATATTCGTCGCCTTGATTTGTAATGAAGGTTGACCAAGGAAACTCGAGGATCTCCGAGTTGGAAACGGAGGTTTCCGAACTGAGGGAGTGGAATAAAAATGCAACTGGGGAGTTGTCGACATCATTGAGCCTTCTTTCAGGCGCCTGCAAGGAGATTGATGCTTTGACTGAGGCTAAGCTCGGTGTGGAACAAGATGCTGATGCTTACAAGGCAGGTGCGTCCACGGCGCATGCGATGGCCCATGATATTTCCCTGGTGGCGGAGCACAAACTGGTCCGTACTGTTGATCATGCCAAGGCGAAAGGAAAAAGGGAGGTTCTAGAAGAGCTCAAGGCCCGGGGCTTCGAGCTATCTGCTGATCTGAACAAGGCCCGTGAGATGGAGGAGGAACTAGAGCGTTTAACTATTCCTGATGAGGGCGGAGAGTATAGCGGCGAGGAGTAGTCTCCGAGCCCTTTTTTTTTGTTTCCCATGTTTTCTTTTCCGAATATTGCAAATATGTACAACTTGTTTTGCTAATATAGGAGGAGCCCTTATTTCGGTAATTCTTCTTGCATCAGACCAGTGGGTATCGGGCCTTCGAAGCTCTTTTATATTTTATAGTTGGGGTTAGGTTGTGAGCTCGGGGGACTGACGTCGGAGATCCCCCGGGGCCCCCTCCTGCTTTCACGAGACATGTGGGAGTCTGGAGTAATTCCGTCATTGCACTCCCCAAGGGGAGTGTGATGTTAACGCGACCAAAATTAATTGGCCTGTTTGGGTAATCTGGTCAGTTGTTGCCTGGCCCTTATATATTCGTCTATTCCTTCCTCAAGTTATGATTATTGAATTTTCATATTCGATAGGCTCATCCCCTCTATAGAGCCAGGTACTTTCTGCAAGCTTCCCCATTTCTCTACTTTAGGCGATTTCTACTTGGATATTCTTTCTCTCCCTATTATTCTGTTGCAGTCATGGTTGGTGCTTCAACATCTGATCTTCAGTCAAAGGGTACTTCCTCCTGTATTCTACCTTTGGTTGGCGATAGCGGCCCTTCTCCTACATCGAGGGAGCGGTAACCGGAGCATACATCCTCGAGGGGCATTGCTACACCGAGAAAACCTCATAATATTCCGGGTGACCAGAAGCATGTGTCGAGGATTGCCTCTTCGGTGGCAGAGGAGGACCATGAGGATATCAGGAGAAAATGTAGACGGGGAGAGCGCATGGTCCTACAACCCCTTCCCCGGATGAGAACGTCACGATGTGCGTCAAAGGCTTCTTGAGTGTGTACACCATCGTTCTCGAGCCAGGTTCCCCGAATCGGGTTGTGCTCAATTTTTGTAGAAGGTATCAAGTGACGCTGGCGCAGGTTCATCCTTTTTTCTAGAGCATAGTATGGTCGATGAGATACTTTGCTGACAAGGATGGGATAGATTTCACTCTTAGTCACCTCATAATGCTGTACCTGCCGTTGCGCTTTTGAGGCCTGGTTGCTCTCCAATGGCCGTCTACTTGAGCTCCCATGATCGGCGACCAAGAAGGTGAAGACCACAGATGGATGAGCCAGGTTGTCCGAGTCTGGACGATTAATGTTATCCCCGGGGAATTCTTACCGTTCCCCGAGAAATGGAGTTGCACACTTAAGCTCTCTGTTCGAGCTGTCTCTTCTTTCCTTTATCCGAGGTAGGTCTCATAGTGATTTCCTCCCATCTTTTGTTTGTAGCTACCCGTTGGTTGCCTGATGAGGTTCCGGACTTAGCTGAATGGTCTCACAGATTAGCAGCATGCTGGACTCATGATAGGCGTCGATGGCGAGATCTTTCAAAAGGGAGGTGGGAGGTAAATTATCATGGTAGGTGTCTGGCATTCCCTTCCCACTCTTATCTTTTCCTTTTCGGGGGTGGCCTCCCCTTTGCTGATCTGCTCAGTTTACTTACTGTAGGAGCCGGGAGTTCATTTGAGGCAAGATTGTCGGTTCAGGAGTTGAGGAGTGCTGGCAAAAGGAAGGATGTCCCGTGGCGTGTTGAGGCTTGTGGTGTGGCACCTTCTCTGCAACAGCTGAAAGGAAATGATTTAATTGGTCGGCCAGCTTCCGGGACCGAAGTTTTATTAGACGTAGCTTCGGCCCTTGGCGAGGCTCAACATTTTGGTCTTGCGGTGAGTTCTTGCTCGCAGTAAAGATGTTCCGTACCGATATTTCCCTTTTCTTCATGTGTTTGGCTTCTTTTCAGGCTTTTGACAGGCTCAAAACTGAATTGCTTCATCGCAAGACCCATCTATAGAAGGCTCGAGAAAGGGGAAGGTCCCTCCAGCTTCTATGCACGATAAAGGAAAGCGAGCTTGCCTCTTTAAGGAGCGGGGCAGACCAAAGCCGTGTCCGGGAGGTCCTCTTGGAGAAAAAGGTATTCCTCCTTGTTGGCTCGTATTTCCTTCATATTTTTTTTCTATCTTTGCCGGTCTTTGAAATGCTGCCGTTCTAGTTGAAGGGTAAAGCGGATAAGCTGGAGCAACTCTGGGGCGAGGTTGGTGCTGCCAACCACGAGCTTGCTGAGTTGCGGGCTTGACTTATCGCTCATTTGGGGGATAAAGAAAGAGTTCTGACCACGACGTCCAGTTTTGAGGCACAACTTTAGGCTGCTTGCGCGGATGATTCCGCTCTGGCGAAGATGATCATGAGGCTCTCATCTGAGCTGTCGAGGGCGAAAATCAAGGTTACGGATGCCTTGGCCGAGGTCATAATAAATAGCTCCCGTTCGGGGCAAATTATAGCTGCTTATTCAATGAGCGCCACCATTGTTAGGGCTGAGTTGAAGAAGGCCCTTGATCGTGTAAGCAATAGTAGGGAGTACGAGAGGTGCAAATCCCAGAGGAAGACCCTTGAGGAGATTTACGCTCGAGATTTTGATCTCTTGGAGGAGATCAAACATGCCGAGGGAGCAGAGTTTGATGCCAAGTTTCTGATATCTGAGGATGAGAGGGAGGTCGAGGGGCCGTAGCTGCTAAAAGGGAAATAAAAAAAGGAACGAACGTACCCCGCATTATTTGCCGTGTGTACCCATATATAGATACCATCGTATGATGTGTACTAAGGTTGTGCCCTGTAATCGATATATAATTAATAAGAAAGGGAAAGCCCTGTAATTTGTAATTTTTGCGTTTTTGATCGCTGGAGTTTTCTCATCGGACCGATTCGATCCTGGAGTAGCCTTTCGGCTTGAGTTTCAGGTTCAGTCTCAGAGTAGGGATCCTGACTCGAGCTTATTTTACCCTCGAGCCCGTTTGGGCTGGCGGTAATGATTCTTACTTTCTGCCCCTGGGTGTTTGGAGATTTTTTGCGTCCAGTCTCCAAGTCGCATTCGATATTCTTACTTTCTGCCCCTGGGTGTTTGGAGATTTTCTGCGTTCAGTCTCCAAGTCGCATTCGACTCAAGCTGTAATTGACCCTTTAATCTTTCTAGAGTTTCCGATTGGAGATAATGGTGTCAATGTCATGCCCTTAGGAATTTTATGATTTTTGGGTTCAGTCTCTGAGTCGCGTTGTGACTTGAGCTGTAATTGACCCTTAAATCTCATTTGAGCTCTCGGCCAGCGGTGATGGCCTTCCTGTTGCTTGGTCATTGAGACCTTGTAGTATGAGGCACAGAGGCATTGCTTAGCCGGCGACAATGGCACTTATGCTATTTGGTGGCGAGGACCTTTTGATATGAGGCCCGGAGGCTTTGCTTAGTTTACTATTTTGGATCCGGTCTCCGAATCGGGTTACGATTCGAGCTCACTTTAATCCTCAAGTTGTCAATTTTCAAGCGGATGGTCGTAGAGACCTTTCGGTGTAAGGCCCGTAGGCTTTGTTTCCTCTCGTTAAGGTCTTATTGATTATTTTGCCTGACCCATCGTCGATTCTAAAAGAACCTCGATTTCAAGTCGTAGTAGGTGATGTTTTGAGCACCTCGAAAGGTTCATAGCTCATAGGTCAAGTAGATCGACGTTTTAGCGATTTTGGAGCTGACGTGGTCGGGACTCGTTTTTTGTCTGTTGAGGGAAGCCTGTGTTTAACCGATTCTTTCCGAAGTAGATTCAGAGAATTTTTTAGCAATAGTCAGCCATCCCAAAGTTGCATTTTTTAGTCTGTTGCAGCCATTTTGATCGTAGATGTGTGCATTTGGCCGCGACCATTTTTGATCCCGAGAAGAAGTTTTAGGCATCCACACAGAGGGTATGCCCTTTAGGGATTCTTAAAAATGCGATGTGTAGCCTAAAACTGCGGGATTTTTCATGCCTGTTAAGGTCTTATAGTTTTCCATGCTTGTTAAGGTCTTACAGTTTGCCATGCTTGTTAAGATATTATAGTGTGCCATACCTGTTATGGTCTTATAGTTTGCCATGCCTGTTGAGATCTTACAGTTTATGGAGAATAGATCTGGTTTTACCGAGGTTGCCCGTTAGGGTCTTACAATTTCAGATTTTCTAGTGCGTGGCGATTGACGACAGTCTCCAAGTCATCGAGTTCGCTTGAACATAGCTTCTCGTGAACTCTGAGATATTTTCCAGACGCTTGGTGAGCTCGGAGTTCTGACCCTGGGGTCCGCAAGTTGTAGAATTGTTCATGGTGAGTCTCCGAATTTATCGGATCATTCTAGGCCTGAATACCACCTTTTGTAGTCTTGGGGCCATATCGCTAGGGCTTTGTGATCCTAGAACCCCGACCATGGCGTCGTGAGGCTGCCGAATTGATAAAGTCTCCGAGCGTTTCAGGACGTATTTGATGTGGAAGTTTTTTGTTGAGGATAAAGCCAAAATATTTTTCTTCGAGGCGTTTAATGCTTGGAAAATATTCTTTATTGCTCAGCGAAAATATAAGTTGTAAATACATGTTGTTCTGTCGCCGTGAGTCTGGTCTGCATGGGTGTGACTCTCCTGATTATCCAACGTGCTAGCATGGTCCCATATTGGCAAATAGAAAGAGATTGTGGACTTGTTGGGTTCCTTCCCTAGGGACGTGCAGTCCTGCTAATAATCTTGTTGGCGAAACCCTCTTCCTGATAGAAACCCGATCGAGGAAAGAATTCCCGACTTCCCCGTGGTGGCCGCGGATCCTCGAGCGGGGTCCAGAACTACTGAATGTCTTGGCTGCCTGCCTGCATACAGATTAGCAACAAGAAAAGGAAAACGGGAAATGACAAAAGCATGTTACGTTCCTGGGAGTATGCCCCTCGATAATTGCATTCTTCATCCGGCCAGGCCAGGCCGAAGACACAAGTGCTCTTACCCTTTGACCTTATTTGAGCGTAACGTCGGTCATGGGTGCAAGGCGAGGAATCTCCTTCCGTCGCTTGCAGCCAGATTCTTTTGCTCCACGTCTTCCCTAGAGTTGCACACCCGTGGAGGAATATGGCTAGAATTGCGTCCCGGGCAACGTATTCGCCATTGTCTGTATAGAGCATCTACACCCTATATCACCAGATATGATAGATCGAGCTCAGGCTGTCTGCGCAGTGGGAGCAATTTGGATATTGTGGCAATCGCTATTGGGGACATATTAGTGGTCCGGACTGTCCTATTGGCTTTCGCCCGCCATTGTTGGTAAAATTTGGCTAATATACCTGTAATCATTAATGTATGTTCTATTTCAAAATGAGCTCGAACGAAAGAAGGGATTACCAATATGTTAACACGATGCCGAGGTGGAGTCTCGACGTCTTTTTTCCTCAGGTGAGAGGGTGTCCTCGGGGAGTACTCCCCGAGATCGTCCCTTTCAGGCGACGGGCACTTGCATTTTACAATCTTCATATCTTAGCGGGGTGCCGCCATCCTTTAACGGTTGTGATGATATGCCGTAGCTTGCCGGCTCTACTTTGTTCGATCTCCCCTTGTCCGTTGAGCTGGATCCAGGTTCGCTTGCTTGGCGATGCTTCATTGTCGCCTTTGATGGATGGCGTAGTTGTTGCTCTCTTGGTTCTGTAACTCTGAGCATTTAGTGACTCTCGTAGTGGGCCACGGTTTCCTTGGAGGGATTTTGACTGAATAGGTCCGAGCCACTCGGAGTTCCCGGCTTGACTTATGGTGACCATTATGCTCGAAACTGCAATTTTGAAGTCGAGCTCTATCGGGCGAGGTTTCCATGCCGGTTATGCCTTGTTAAATCTGATACCATTTGGGGTTTCTCAGAGGTGTCATCTTTGAGCTACCGCCTTGTTGTTGCGAGATGCGCTGTATCTCGATTCGTTTCTTCCGTTCGTGCTATGCGGATGATGGCTCCATTCGTTCAGTGTCGGCTTCTCTGTAGGGGATCTGCCTGGATATGCCGATCCAGTGAGGGTTCCTCGAGGGTTATCCATGGCTCTGACTTGGGTCCAGTGTTGGTTGCAGGTACATGACCAAGCCTCGATCGGATATTCGACCAAGCTTTGCTTGAATTGCTCCGGAGCTGCCGGGTATGCTTTGTTTGGGTTTTAGGCGAAGGCTCGTTTGTCTTGTCGGATAGTGGGGCGTGGCTTCCCGTCATATTTTATTTCTTCTTCTTCTCTTGGCCTTCGGTGCATTGAGCCCTTTTGGCATTATTTTGATGGCGTTGTCTTGTGCTTCCACGAATCATGTTCGTATGGTGAGCGGGTCCCTGAGATTTGATGTCGAACAACGATGCCGCGTTGTGGTCTCTTCTAGGGAAATTTCTTCCAATCTCCTCATCAGGATGGGCCCGAGTTCTCCATTTTGGAGGTCGTCATTGCCGAACGGGCGTGCTTGAGTGGTGATGTACCTGTGAGGACTTGGGGTCTTGTCATCCCCAGGGAATTTCGTTGTTTCTGACTTTTGCGAAATGAGTCTTGGGGTCGTATCTCCAGAAGACGGTTGTTGTAGGAATCTCTGTGAGCATGAGTCGATCTTTTCGATAATGTCCTCTGGCATCCTTACTGTTACAGGATAGGTCGTTGGTTCGTCGTTGCCCGATATCTTGGATGCTGGCTCGGAGCGAGTAGCTATTCTGGGTGCTACCGCGCCAAGAGTTTCCGGGCGGTTCTATAGCTGAGAGAGAGCCAAACGTTGTTCCTGCAACATTTCAAAAATAACACGAAGATCAACTTCCGGTTCTACCAGGGCTGGGATTCTTCGGGCTTCCTGTCGATTAGCGTGTTGCGTGCCGCCATCGAAGTGCAAGACTTCGTTACCCCGTTGTGCAGCGTATGAATCCATCTAGATGAGTTATCAGGGTTCTGTGGTGTCGCGCCAGCCGTTAGGATGGCCACATAGTTTTCCTTGCGATTTATGGGGTTATCGTCCTCGATTTCCTTTATCGAGCTGATCATTAACGTGAAATCAAAAGATCTTGGGCAAGAAAAAGTGTGAAAGATATCGTTCGTTTAAGTGACGAAACTAGCAAGAAAATAATCACTATTATTTTTAGCCCCACAGTGGGCGCCAAACTATTTACCGCGAAAATGGTAACAACAATTAAATTTATAATGAGACTCTAAAAATATGTGATCTATTCTCGAGCTAGTTTGGAAGGGTAATTAGTGCTGAGTATAGAGCAATACAATAAAGATTGAGTTAGCCAAAATGATAATCGAACTAGTAGGGGACGTTCCCGGGCTTAAAGCAAGCAAGTAGATACCTTGGGGCCAGGCTTCAAGCCTATCATGAGCCTATCAAAGGTAACTTATTGAGGGTAGTCGGGAAGGCGATAACAAATAAATATATATACACAAGGCTTTATACCGTCAATCTTGAGCTAAATGATGAAGAACAAATGAATATGAACAAAATGCTAAGGTGACATCGGGGTCGAAGAACACAGATAACTTAGAAGAAATAGAGATATATATATATATATATATATATATATATATATATATATTATTTCTTATTGGAGAAATGGAGCAACATCGGTCCCTTACAAGGTGGGGTGAGTCCCCTTTATATAAGATAGACTCAGTAAAATACGTATATATCATTTACAAAAGTAGAAAGATAGGATAACCTATCGCACGTCATCTCGGACCGGCCCTATCAGGTGTAGCCATGCACTCCGGAGTCATCTTTTGTTACCCTGACCTCGAGCCTCGATTCCTTTGATTCGGACCTCGATGAGCTCGGAGGTCGAGAACTCAATAGTAGCCTTCCATCCTTGGGGTCTCGAGGGAGGCTTCACAAATTGTCTTGATAGCGAACATCAAGTCTTCTGATTTTCACTGCGTACACCTTGTAAGAGGAAATTAACTCCTTAGATGGATTGATTTAATTTGTACTTATATTTGTGGGGGAAAGCATGGATTCTATTGCGCAAGTAGGAATGTAAACCTAGTAACATGCTTTCTACTCTTTTAATAGCTAAAACATGCATATTTCCCCAACCCTTTTCACTAGCCAACCCATAACGTTTACAAATTATAACAAACCCAAATAATTGAATTACAGAAGAAGTGCAAAAAATAAGAAATTACAATCAAAGGAAGCCTGATGTTGACTTCCTCTCTGAGTTATATAATTAATCACTTCAATACCTATATTATTCCAAAGCCTTTCTCATATCTGGGTGTGTCAGAGTTCCCTAAGGACCTCAAGGGGTCCTGGAAGTACTCACACCCAAATTTGCATAACCAAACAGAATGAGTGCAGTGTGGAAAGGCTAGCTCTTATGTGTCCAAGTTCAGATGGAGCTCGAGGGTCCCAAGGCAAGGCTCACAAGAGGGGAAGAACCTAGATTCTAAGAATGTAGTGGAAGAGCGGAACACATGTTGAAAGATATTTATTTTAAAAAGATGGACTTATAGTCCATTTTGAAAGCAATTAGTGACAGAGGTGATTGGAATCAATTGTAGTAGTAAAACTCAAAACTACACAGAATCATAGTCATACAAAGGGGACACGGTATTTTGGGGATACACTTGTCTGTAAGCACATGACCCCACAAGGGTCTAGTTTGGACATGCACAGCAATAGCTGATACTGGCATGATCACAATCCAGTCAGAAGAACGCAACACATTAGAGGGGATAAGGGTTTGGGATTCAAGGATAGCAAGTACACAATAAGTGACTGACAGAGTATGCCTTGAAAAAAACATAGGGGCGTGCATTAATCTAAAGGGGAAGGGGAGACATTATAACATGCTAGTAATGTAACATGATTGCAGAACCACAAGCAGAAGTAAACAAGAATGAGGGATACAAAAACAATCAAAGAAGTATGTTGTTGTTGAGGCTTGAAAAATTAACTAGGACATACCAGTAGAGAGAGCAAGGTGCAGAAAGGTAAAGTAAGCAGGATTCCACAGTCTAACCTTGGCTTTCAGCCGGGTAGACAAAGCAGTAGCATAAGTAATAATAGAGAAGGAAAGAGTTTTTAGTGTAGAAGTGTGTGTTCTAAACTCAATTGTTCGTGTCTTTGAAAGAAGAGAGGGTAGGGTATTTATAGTTTTGAAAATGAGTGAAAAATAAGGTAATAAGTAAAGTTTCAACTCAGATATGGAAATAACAACAATTAGAATCAATTAACACAAGTACTTCCCTTTAATCAAGGGGTTACTGCTCAAACAGATACTAACAGATTTAATTAAAGAAAGAAATCAGCTTGAGACAGATTGATTCTTGCCATATAAGGAGGCAGTAAAAGTATGAAGTAAAAAATTGAGTCTAAGTACAAAATGTACTTAATGAAGGGAAGGGAATGAATCAATTTAGACAAAAAATGAGTAAAAATTAGGGTTTATAAGGGAACCCTTTTGCAATCAGTCGTAACATTGAGGAAATAAAGATTAATCAAGAAAGAATCATGACTTTGATTTTCAACATATAAATAGCAAGGGATGGACATACATACTAGACATGAAGGGTCAAACATATTGTCAAAGAGGAGCAAATTAAACATACAACAATAGCAATAGTAAGTTAGGATTCAGTAGTAACGAAACCTACTCGAAGCATAGTAGGCAACAAGGTCAAGTGGTCACATAGAATCAAAGATGAGGAAACCAGTCTTAACAGGTAAAGCAAGTCAGAAACAAATGAAGAACTCAAAGCAATAAGTGAGGAAGACCCTTTTAAGAAACTAGGGTTTATGCAATAGTCGAGTTAAACAAAAATGGTAATAACTCAGAACCCAGTAATTCAAACAAGAGAAAGGATTCAAACACAAACGGCCTCAATCAAAACAACATTCAAACAAACAAAGACATCTTCAAAACATAGATAAAAACCCAAAAGTACCTAGGGTTTCAACACAATGAACCAGATAGAAGAAAAACATAAGCACATCGTTTAAACGTAGTAAAACAACACTAAAAATCGGAGAAGAGGTCTTTAAGAAGAGTTTTAAGAAACCCTAATTTGAAAACGAAGAGTCACTTTGAAAGAAAATCGAAAAAATCTTTTGGAGAACATCAAGAAGTTTATAACATGTATAGATCTAAGACAAATCTGAAAGAATAATCAAATAGCTCTTAGATCTAGGGTTTCAAAGAACCCAGAGAAAGTGAGAAAGGCTTTGAAAAGTTACTGCTCTAGCCGTAAAAGTCAAGCATCTGACTTGAACAACCATAGATGGCCGAAAAAGGACCAGAGATCAAAGTCGAGCAAGGACTGGACCAGATCTCTTTGAGATTTGTCCATGAAATCACACAAACAAGCCACCAGAAGATGTAGGAGGCCAGTATACATCTTGCACGGCTATAGGAGTCCATGGAGTAGGCAGGGATTGAAAGGAATTAGGGTGGAATTGGGCCGCGACGGCTAGGGTTTATGTGAGGCTATAGAGAGAATTGAGAGGAGAGGGATTCAAGGGTGGCGGGTGGTAAAAAATAAAAGGGTTTGGGGGGTAGTTCGGGATTAATTAAGGCAAGGCGTAATAGTGGCCGTTGATCTGAATGATCAACTGCCTAGATTAAAAGGGGTAGTGGGCCGGTTTATGTAATTGGGTTTGGGCCTGGTCCGGTGGGTTTAATTGGGTTGGGAATTGGGGTCTGATTTGGGTCATAATTGAAATCCATATGTGGCTACGAGTTAAATAGCCATTTTCTCCTTTTTATTTTATAAAAAAATAGCAAATAGTTTCTGAAAATTAATTTAAAAGGCCAAAATGATTTATAACACGTAAAGATCAATTCAAAAATATAAGACTCTATTTTATGAACATAAAGCGCAGTTGGACCTTAAAAGGCTAATATTGCAATTATATGCAATTAGATTTAAAATTACTAAATAAAATTGTAAAAAATATGTAAAAATTACCTTAGCCATATTTTGGCATAAATATGAAAATACAATAGATGAATTACCAAAAATAATAACTATTAGGATTTTATTGATGAAAAAAGAGAAATAAATCATTTTAAAAAACCTTAAAAATTATGGGAAAAATAATAAAATGCTTGGACATACTTATTTATGCATATATATGCTATTTTGAAAGTATTTTGCATATTGAAAATATATAGGGAAAAATTAGGTATCAACGGTGACAACATGGTATTAGAGCACTTGGTTCACTTAGGTCTCACGAGTAATGAACAAGTCTAGTAGAGTCTTGCGGATCGGTACAGAGACATCTATACTTATTTTTGAGAGGCTACAAGGCTGTTAGGAGCACTTCCCTTCTTGATTCCTCATCGTGCGGTTTGATTCCTTTGAGGCTTATGCTTTTATTTCTTCCTATTCAATCTTATGTGACATGAAACACTTGCTATCAATCGGGTATTGAGGAATTGTAATGGTACTACAGATGTGGTACATGATGTTTCTCCCTGCGTAATTCATTGGGCTATTATCGTTGCCATGCGGAAATATTCTATTATTTCAGCTCAATAGTTGTACTTCTGAGAGCTTTAAGGCCATACCGAGGTTGTTATGATGCTCAAGTTTGTTAGCGCACAATATTGAGGTGATGGTAGGGTGCTTGTCTATGTGTTGGGGTAGTGAATGACTTGAAAGGAGGTTTACTCAGTGCATGATTCAGAGATTCAGTAGTTTTTATTTCCATCAGAGGAAATGCAATCAGATTATGAACATTTAGGTTTGGGATGACGGAGTAACGAGACCTGGAATTTTCAAGTATGGCAAAATGTTTATTTGTGGTATGGTGTTTCCACCCTTTATTGAATGTGTTAAGTTCATCGGTGTTATAGTCTTCATAAAATCTCCCCCGATGTAGTAGTCATGGCTATGTCAAAATTAGAGAACTAAAGCAGGAATTTGTGCTAGTGCGTTAGTACTTAAATGATGAAAAGCTTGACGTAGGAACAGAAGGGTAACTACTTAGAATGGTGGGATCTCCAAAAAAGTAGAAACATCTATATATATGGAAAAAATTGCAACGATCTGCCTGCCTCAGAGGCCAGTTAAAAACACTGACCGGTATCTCTTCGGGAAGGTGCTCCGGCGAAATCGCCTTGATAACTTTGCGGCCATATCGTACATAATAGAAGAAAGTCTATTTAAGAGGGCTCTGTCCTATCTAGACCGAGTCATAACTACTTCTTATAGAAGACTCAGGCACACTTCCCTATACTTCTTCTAAGTGACATCAAAATCCTCTTTCAGCCGATTCGAAAGTAGCAATAGATGAGATTAAATCAGATAGAAGGTTAACCCCTCACCCCGGGGGATTGGGGAGTTGAGACTTCCTTGATCTTAGGCTCTCTGTAAGGCCAATAAGATCAGGAATAAGGGAAAAATAAAAGAGGGGAAGAGTAGAGAGTAAAGAAAACTCCCTATGGTGCCTTTGTCTGTGTGGGGTCACTGGTTGGGTCCTATGGCTGGCTTGAGTCACCTCCCTCGGGGTCCTCCAGCTCAATCTCCGGATCCTCAATCTGGGGGAACACCCATCTCCTCACGGGCTCTCTGTCACCTTCCTACTCTGATGCTTGTGCTGCATGAGCTGCTGGGACTGGCTCCTCCAACAGTAAGCCCAATGGAATGTCTCCAGCTGATCTAGATTTCAACCTAGTTTTGTGAGTTAAGTAATTTATACCAAATATGAGTTTAATACATAGTTTATGGGTAGATTATAACATGTAAATTAGTGAAAATCATAGATTTAGATGAAAACCTAGGTTTTCGATAAAAATGGGATTAACACTGGTGCACCCCAAGGTGATACACTTGGTCTGACAAACCCTTTTTTCTAACAACTCTTCCAGCTGTTCCTTCAACTCTTTTCGCTTTTTCGGAGCGATACTATACAGTGGGATAGATATAGTCCAAAAAGGATACAACGTGAATTTGGATTGGAATGTATTGTATTACCTTCAGTTGATGTCCATGAGGAGTGAACGGACTTGTACAATTGGTGAACGAGCACGAGAACAGGATGGGTTATGGATTTTGTATTATTTATTAGTATAATTTGTAATAATTAAGGCTTTGGTCCAGGGGTTAAAAATTGGATTTCTATTCCTACAATTTAGGTTGGGCCAGACTCAAAATGAGACCAATTGGGAAAAACAATCTCAAATGATTCTGGGCCTAGGCTATTGGGCCAGGGCATTAAACCCAATAGTTTGACCAGTAGTTATACGTTTCCCTGTTGAACTATCGTATAAACGCATTTCTTTTTGTCTTAAAAATCATATGTAGTCGGCGTATGACGCTATCCTTTTCCCTAGAATTTGTATTATGCACTTCGCGTGATTGTGGTTGATATTTGGACGTTTCATGAGTATGAGCGTTACGACTTGTGTATGTTTTCTTCTTAATTGTTATGTGCGGATTTGGTGGCACGCCACCACGGGTATATTTTTAGATCGGGTGGTACGCCGCTATGGGCATCATGTGTGGATCGGGTTGCACACCGCAACTGTATCATGAGTGGATCGGGTTGTATGCCGCAACAGTGTGCTATTGAGTATAGTTCCCTATATCTATTATTGTGTGTTTTGTTTCTCATTTTTTGAGGAAGGTTCGTAACATCTTTTTGGTTGTTTAGTTTGTTTTCCTTACGTATCACATTTGAGTTGTTAGCTTGTTGGCTTATTGTGGCATCATATGAGACTTTTGGCAGTGTTTGAGATGGCTTATTAATAGAGTGGCTGATACTGGGCGAGATGAGGTATTGGACCTGAGATCAGTGCGATCATATTTAGGAAGGTTATATCAAAGAGCAAATATCGTTATCCAGTTCAGAATGAAGTAATGGTTCTTGTCTAGAGAAGAGACTCCATGATTTGTTGATTTGGCAGGTGGTTATGAATTTTTATGTATCTATTCCGTCGTGGCAGTATTATGAGAGTTGGAACAGGACTTACATGCGTCATGAGGTGTGTTATGTGCATCAGATTCGTGGGATTTTTTGATATTGTTGTCAGATAATGCTACTATGGTCATGTGAAATATGCTGTGCATGGTGTGAATCCAATAAAGGTATATAATCATGTTTTGGTACAATATGAAGTGATTGATACAATGTTCGTATGTTGGAAGCAGGCATGGTAGATCAAATGTTGGAATTTGGCTTTAAGACTTTTTGACAAAATAAAAAGGAGAATGTTCAGACTAGCTCGAGATAATGTGCTCAACTGGGTTGTGGTAGCATGGGTAGGTGCTCAAGGGGTTAAACAGTAATTTCGGACATCTCCAGAGCAGTTCTTAGCATGTTCGAGGGCGAATGTATGTTTAAGTGGGAGAGAATGTAATGATCCAAGCAGTTGTTTTGAGCTCTAGCATGTCGTTCGATAGTTTGAGACCTTGACTAGCTTTACTTCATGCATTATGACTTGTACGTGTGGTCGGAATCGAATTCCGGGAAGTTCGGAGTTGATTCGGATGGAAAATTCTAATTTTAGAAGCTTTAAGTTGGGAATTGACTAACATTTGACTTTTGAGTAAACGACCTCAAAATCGGGATTTGAGAGTTCCAACGGGTTTGTATGATGATTTTGGACTTGGGCGTATGTCCAGATCGGGTTTTGGATGACCCGGGAGTATTTCATCACTTATTGTGGAAAGTTGGCATTTTGGAAGAATTTCATGGGTTTGGGTTAAAGTATATTTTAATGTTATCGATGTTAGTTTGGGATTTCGAGCCTGGGAATAGATCCGTATGGTGATTTAGGTCTTAAGAGCACATCCGGATGTGGATTTGGAGGTCTGTAGGTCATTTTGGGGGTCATTTGGTGAAAGTTGGCAATTTGAAAGTTTTTGGGAAATTTGACCGTGAGTGGACTTTTTGATATCGAGGCCGAATATCGATTTTGAAAGTTGGAATAAGTCCTTAATTTTATTTAGGATGTGTGTGCAAAATTTGATAGTGGTATTTAGGACTTATATTTTGAGACGTGTTGGCATGATTGATTAAGGTCCCGAGGACCTCAGGTGGATTTTCGGTGGTTAACGGATCGTTTGAAGATTTTTGGTTAAAGCTGGTTTTTGGCAGCTATTGGTGTCAATGCATCTGCGATAAAGTTTATCGCAGATGTGAGATCGTATAAGCGAAGCAGCGTTCATAGAAGCGAAGTGTGGGAGGACTGGTAGTGGTCGCATGTGATAAATAGGGATTTTGACCACTTATTTGCACTTATTTACTTACATTTTAGCTCAAAAATGCTTAAAGGTATTCTCGAGAACTAATAAAATGCGCTTTCTTCCAGGAATATTAGGAAACAAGCCAAAGAAATGAAAATCAACTAAAAAAGGAGTAAAATTGGACAAGGACCAAAACAAGACAAAAAGGACCAAAGTGCAAACAACACAATACTGTGTGTGGCCGCAAAAATCCGAAGAGCCACTGATAGAATTACTTCATGAAGTGCGGACCACACAATTATTGTGCGGCCGCAGAAGACAAGAATTAGAGAGTTGTGTTTTGGGGGCTTGAAGATATGCGTACGCACTATTATTATATGGCCACAGAATGCAAAATTGCGGCTACACTCATAAATGTGCGTCTGCAGAAAGTGCCAAGTTCCAACCCAAGATCAAGAGTGCAGCTGCTCTCAGAAATGTGTGGTCCGCACAATCTGAGGAGATGCAGACACACCCCTGATTTATGTGGCTGCAGAAGGCCACCCTGTCAATTTAGCTTCAAAGTGCAGACCACACACAGAATTTTGGCGTCACACAACCTCCGCAGGGGAAATTTTGTTCGATAATTTTAGCTAGTATAAATAGATCTTTTTGTCATTTTTAGGTCAAGTTTGTTGCACCTGATAATAGATAGCCGTTTTCCTTAATGTATTTAATAACTTTATGATAGTTTGACATTTTAACATTAGTTTTTCTTTCGTTAATCATCTATTATGGATTTTATCTTAGTTTCATATTTAGTTTCTTCATTTTCCATGAGTAGCTAAACCCTTAGCTAGGGCTGTGACCCAACCCTAGTATGGGTTCTTAAAGGGTGATTGATTTAGGGCTTATTTATGATTGGGTATAAGATATTTGGCCTAGTTGTTGCTCAAATTTGAGAATTAATGGTTGCAAACATTGATTCATGCCTAATTGACTTAGTCTCCACTTGAGAAATAGAGACTATGTCTAGAAAAAACTTAGCTAACAAGGAATTGGGGTGAACTCAAGAAATTGATAGCCCTAATTAAAAGGTTGAATCTAGAAATATTAAGACCCTAATTGAGAATATTTCACTTGTTTCGTGAAATACACATTTGGACTTAAGAAAGCCAAATTGGGCAAAATTACTCAAAGTATAGAGTGAGTAATCGCGTGTGATTTCTATAATGTATCCTGATCAACCAAACATGCCTCAAAGCTCTCAATCCGTTAGGTAACCATCTGGTCGGAAGTTACAACCCTAGATCTTTTATAAACTTGAAAAACAACAACACCAAAAACATTGTCTCTTAGCTTTTCAATTACAAGAATTAGCATACAGAATACAAGTAGAAAGAAATAACTGAATTTGTGGAAGTTCAGTCTTTGGCACGTCATACACTGGACTAGGTATATACCTAATCCCACATAAATCTCTCGGTGGAATCGACCCCTACTTGCGTTGGGAATTTATAATTACATCGACCGCCTCACAATCCCAATTAGTGTTGTGAGTTTGGGCAACATCAATTTTTGGCATCGTTGTCGGGGAGTGAAAAATGGATTTAGCTATATATTTGGTTTTGTGTGTGATTTGTTTTCTTTTCCTTTTAAGTTACTAATCTTTTCGTAAATCAATTGTAGGTGATACAATGGCCCTCAACAACAATGATCCTCTTGGAAACGTGTCATTAAGGGATGACGGGGACGATGACCAAGTTGATGAGGTTCCTCTTGAACCTCAAGGAAATAGACGAGGCCGACTGCCTCAAGACAATATTCCCATTCCACCCCCACCTCCTCCAAGAGAGGAGGCACACCGAGTGTTGCCAAATGAAGGATATACAAGTTCCATAGTCCCGCCCTATATTAGGGCAAGAAATTTTCAAATCACAAATGTCATACTTACACTGTCGGAATAACGGGGAATCTTTATCGGGGCTCTAAGTCAAAATGCATGCAAGCACTTGAAAGGGTTTGTCGACACTTGTTGGGGGAGTAAACAAACCAACGTCTCTGAGGATGCATTACGGTTGAAGCTATTCCACTTCTCTCTTTTGGGGAAGGCGTTGGATAAGTTGCCAAATCATTCTAGACATACATGGGATGAAATGGCTGAGAAATTCATATTTAAGTTCTTTTCGCCTGGGCATATGATAAGTCTTAGGGATGATATTATAGCTTTCAAATAAGAACCCAATGAGCCTTTGCATGAGATAACAGAAAGGTACCGCACAATGGTGAAAGAGTGCCCGAACAATGACATGACGGAGTCTATGATTCAACAAACTTTTTATAGAGGGGTCAATACTACAAATCAATGCGGGATCAACCAACTTGTCGGTGGAAATTTCATGACAACGCCGTATGCAGAAGCTTGTGAGATTCTTAATGAAATTGCAAATACTTCATTAGCATGGCAAAGTAGAGCAAAGGTTCCTCAAGGTGATCCAATTGTGATTCACTTGCATAAAGAACTACATGATCATGGGAAAGCAATTGCCAAGTTGACCACCACAATGAATCAATTAGCCAAAGTTCAACTTCAAAAAGTGCAAGGTCCCAAGAACGTAAATGCAATGGTAAGAGTTAGTATGATGGCAAATAAGAGAAGGCTAAAGGGTCCTCAAGTGCAAAACCGGGTTGAAAATTATGAGCAAGATGATAGTGGATTTGATCAATATGGACAATACAATGAGCAAGAGGAGGAAGTAAATATGTGAAAAACTTCCAAGGGAAAAAGAACAACAATCAAGGCCTGAATCAACAACAATGGCGACCACAAGGAAGTCAAGGAAATTGGAAATCAAAGTATCAAGGTGGTTGGAACAATCAAAATAACCAAGGGAATTGGAACAATCAAGGAAACAAGGAAATTCAAATGGTTAAAAGAACAAACGCAATTGGAGTGGTAATAATCAAGGTATTGGGGAGGTAACAACCAAGGAGGGTGGAACAAAAACAACAACCAGATATCGCTTTTTCAAAGGCCTCCGATGTTTCAAGAATTGAGCAGTCCACCTCCCTATCCTTCTCAAGGTCCTAGTTTTTCCAACAACGAGATGGGAAGAATTGAGAACATGTTTAAACAAATGATGGAGAAGAATGCCGACTCCGATGCTCAACTAGCCTCTTACAACACTTCTATTCGCAATTTTGAAGTTCAATTGGTCCAAATCTTGCAAGCGTTGAAAAATCATCCTAACGGGGCATTGCCAAGTGATACAGTGGTAAGACCAAAGGGTGGTAACAACACGGGACATGTCATGGCCATGACTACAAGAAGTGGAAAAGGTGGAGATGCAACCACCTCAAATCAAAATAAAATTGTTAATGAGGAACAATTTGTACATGAAGACGAGATGCCAAGCAATGAAGTGCAAGCAAATGATTAGGTGAGAATTGATAATGAAGACAATGTGGACGGGACTCAAGAAGAAGTGAACCCCTCTCGGGAGCACATAGTTGACATACAGAAACCCGTAGTGCCAAAGGCTAAGGCACCAATGCCAAGGCCTCCTCCTTCATATCCTCAAAGGCTTGCCAAGAAAAATGGTAAGAACCAATTTAAAAAATTTCATTGACATGATGAAGAGTTTGTCTATTAATGTGCCGTTGGTTGAGGCCTTGGGAGCAAATGCCCGGATATGCAAAGTTCATGAAGGACTTGGTGACAAAAAAGAGGTCAAAGAATTGTGAGACAATAAAGATGACACATCAAGTGAGTTTAATTGTGCAATCAATGGATCATAAATTGGAAGATCCAGACGCTTTCACAATCCTTTGTACAATTGGAAGTGCCGACTTTGCCAAAGCTTTATGTGATCTTGGGGCGAGTATCAACTTGATGCCCTATTCAGTGTTAAAAATTTTGGGAATTGAAAAACCAAGACCCACATCCATGTGGTTGCAAACGGCAGATCGTACGATGAAGAGACCTTTGGGTATTATTGATGATGTGTTGGTTTGCGTTGACAAGTTCATCTTTCTGATGAAATTTGTGATTCTTGATTATGAAGTGGACTATGAGGTGCCTTTTATTTTGGGTAGACTTTTCCTTGATACGGGGAAGGCTCTTGTTGATGTGGAAGCCGGTGGGCTCAATTTCTAGGTGGGTGATGAAAAAATGGTCTTCCATGTATGCAAATCTATGAGGCAGAGGGTCCCAAAGAAAGGGGGCGGGATTGTGGTTACCAATGATAAGAACGAGTTGATTCGTACAAGAACGGTGACCGGACGGAGGGTGTCTATGGACTATTGCAAGCTCAACAAAGTAACAAGAAAAGATCATTTCCCACTTCCCTTGCTTGATCAAATGCTTATAGGTTTGTTGGCCGTGCTTTTTATTGTTTCCTCGATGGGTATTCTAGCTACAATAAAATTTTTATTGCTCTGGAGGATCAAGAAAGATGACTTTCACATGTCCCTACGGTACTTTCTTACTTTTGCGGATGCCATTTGGGTTATGCAACGCACCGACAAGTTTTCAAATGTGTATGATGGCTATTTTCACCGACATGGTGGAGGATATTCTTGAGGTCTTCATGGATGACTTTTCCATGGTTGGGAATTCTTTTGATGATTTCTTGAAAAATTTGGATAAAGTCTTGGCAAGATGTGAGGAGATGAACCTGGTATTGAATTAGGAGAAATGTTACTTCATGGTTGAGAAAGGCATTTTCCTTGGGCACAAAATTTTAAAGAAGGATATTGAGGTTGACAAGACCAAAAGAGAGGTGATTCCGAAACTCCCGCCCCTACATCCGTGAAGGGAGTGAGAAGTTTCTTGGGTCATGTGGGGTTTTATCGCCGATTCATAAAAGGAATTTTCCAAAGTGGCAAACCTCTTGTGTAAACATTTGGAGAACGATGCCAAATTCCATTTCAACGAGGATTGCATGAAGGCATTTGAATTGGTCAAATTCAAATTGACAACTACTCCTATTATCACCGCACTAGATTGGAGATTGCCTTTTGAGCTCATGTGTGATGCATGTGATGTGGCGGTTGGAGCAGTTTTGGGGAAATGAATTAACAAAATTTTCCATCCAGGCTACTTTGCTAGTAAGACCATGAATGATGCCCAAGTCAGTTACACCAAAAATAGCAACTTGCTATTGTCTTTGCTATGGAGAAGTTCTGCCCGTACTTGATAGGTACAAGGTGATTGTCCACACCGATCATGCGACACTTCAATAATTGATGAGCAAGAAAGATTCTAAGGCAAGGTTAGTATGGTGGGTGCTTCTACTGCAAGAATGTGATCTAGATATCCAAGACCGCAATGGTAATGAAAATTAAGTGGCGGACCACTTATCTCAATTGGAGGAGGAGGGGAGGACACATGATGACCTAGAGATTAATGATTCCTCCCATGATGAGTAGCTTCTAGCTATTTCAATGATCGGAATGCCATGGTTCGCCGGCTTAGAAAATTATCTTGTGATTGGCATTGTACCGAATAAGTTCTCTTCAAACCAATGGAAGAAGTTCAAATGGGACTGCCTTGACTATTATTGGGATGAACTGTACCTCTTCCGGATTTGTACCGATGGTGTGATTCGAAGATGTGTGCCAGAGGAAGCATAAGTGGAGATTATTGAGGCTTGCCACTCTTCGACGTATGGTGGTAACCATGGTGGAGCTAGAACAATAACAAAAGTGTTGAGTTGTGGATTCTATTGACCTATTATCTATAAGGACGCTCGTTATCTAGTCAAGTGTTATGATGAATGTCAAAGGACCAGTGGGATTTCTAAGAAGAATGAGATGCCCCTCACCACCATCTTAGAAATTGACATCTTTGATGTGTGGGCCATTGATTTTTTGAACCCTAAGCAAACACAATGCACGTTCAATTAGTTCACAATCTTCGCGCATTTCATTGGTGTAGATTCTTACCTGCATCCTTTATTATTGGTATGTTCGTTACATCTTTAGCTTTTTCAATTTCTTTTAGTTTTTTTTTCTTTTGTGGTAGAGTTATTTTTAGACCCAAAATGTCAATTGTTAGTCATGTGTGCCTAAAATCATGTAGGTAATATCATACATGTTCATTGAGGCCTGGGTAGATCATTAATCATGTTTAATTGAAAATACTATGTCTAAATTATGCAAAACTTGCTAAACACAAAGTCAATGTTGTGTAATTTCAAATTGTGCGGCCGCACACAAATTTGTGTGGTCCGCATATATTAAATTTAGGGCTAAAATATTGCATGAAAAGTGCGGACTGGTCTCAAATTTTGTGGTCTACAGAAAATTATGCGGTTTGCGGAAAAGTGTATGAGACCGCACTGTTGCAAGATCAGAGAGCCAGTAGTCTGAACCAGGGATTGTGCGGCCGCACTTAAGATTGTGCTGTGCACACTTCTGGATGTGCGACCGCACTTTGAAATTGTGCAGTTTGCACTTGGCAGTCTGCGGCTGCACTCACTTTTGTGCGGTCCGCATGGTCTTTTTTGAACATTTGTCTGCTGCATAATATGTTAAAAATGTCTTTTACCTGTAACTGGCACATGTGCCATGTATTTCAGATAATAGTTCCATCACAAGGTCGAGGTGACACTTCTAATGGGAGGGGTGAACCTTCTTGAGGCCGAGGCAGGGGTAACCTTCCACTCTCACTCTAAAGAGCTATAAACAAGATGGCAACTGCCAGAAGAGTCCCTAAACCCTCAGACTCTATTGAGTATCTCTCTTCTAGGGAAGCTTCAGAGGGAAACTCTGTGCAAGCACAACTCGATGCCCAATCTCAACCCAAGCAATTTTCGGTAGTATCCAATTGAGAGATGAATCCTCCTCCGCTGCTAGTTCTTCGGAGGGTTTGGAAGAGGGTAGACAAGATTCTGAGCCCTCTTCCTCACATGCCTCGACAACAGCAATCCCCATTGATGATAATGATAAGGTTCAGAGAATGGTGGCCGTAGAGATCCCTCTCACTTGAGAGGCAATTCTTTGTAAAGAATTTGGATAAATACAATCCAAATATCTTTCGGAAGTTTAGGGAGCGCAAGGGATGGATGTGGTTTACCTAAAGTGTCATGGATGCCAACGAGCACTTGGTAGTGAATTCTTTGCCAATGTGGCACACATCAAGAAGGGTACCAAAGTGACCAAAATGCGGAATCTGAAGGTCTATTTTGATCAGTGCACATTGAACACCTATATGGGATTTGAGGAAGTAAAGCCAGTTCAGTATATGAAGAAGCATGATTTGGGTGATACCGCTCGCCCTAGGGTAGCTGAGTTCTTAGTAGCTCCAGGACCACCACCACTATGGATCATAGCGGGAGTTCCCATTGCACGGAATACCCTAAACTTTGAAGCAAATGATGGCAAACCTTTGTCTGTATCTGGATAGACTCTAGCAGAAATAAGAATAACCTACCACTTCCCCAAGCAGTTCTGGTGGCATCTATCATGCGCGGGTACCCAATCAATGTGGGTACCATCATGTCAACCAACATGTCAGTGGTTGTCCTAAAGAGTGAGAGCTCATATACTAATCCAAACACCCTCATTGAATACCTTAAAGATGCCAAGGTGGAGCCAAGGAGATTTGATACACAAGTGAGGGACAAAAAGCCCTTCTCATGGTACTCGCTGCAAGGACCCGAGAACCCAAAGTTCAAGGGTAATACAACTACCGGTGGCTAGTCTAATGAGCCAATGGTGGTGGTTACAGATTCTGCTACTGAGCCTTCTACAGCTACCGGCCCTTCCATCGAGACAGCTGACATGCCACGACCTCTACCTTCTAGACCATCTACATCAGTACTAGTTCCTACCTCATCCATATATCCACTCACTGCACTGCGACTCTCTTGGATATTGGTGAGTCTCAACAAATGGATGCAGACAACTAATTCAAAGCTGTCTCACATATCCAGTGTTGTTGCAGCATAATGTTTTGCCCCAGTAGCATCACAGGTACCTCCGTCAGTGGAGGAAACATTGCCAAATATCCTGGAAAATCAGAAGACCATTATGGATACTTTTGGGGCTCATGGGGAAGTCATTGAGGAGTCGGGAAAACAAGTAAAGAAGAAGAAAAAAATCTCTGGCTTCAAAACAATAGGTGGATAGGTTTAGAAAAGAAGTGGCCAAGATAATATACCGTTTGATTTTCTGATGGAGTTATTACCAGCAACACCATCATTGTTGGAGACATCAGAGGCAGCAGTTGGACAGTCTTAGGAGCCAGACCTTGCTGCCCACACTGTTGAGTAGATGTTGCAGATGTTCTCAAACCATGTTATTCCCCGACCGAAGGATGATGAGATCCAGTTGGCGGATCTTGAGGATGCTGATGACCCCATATACACTGAGACCACATAGGGAGTTCTCTTAACTTTCTACCCTTCCTTATTCTTATTTTTGTTAAGCATTGTGACAATGCTTATGTTTATTCAGGGGGATGGTCTATTTAGGTTGATTTATTGTGACATTGACATTTGGCCTGTAATAACTCTAATACTCTTTTTCTTTTATCTTCATTTTCTCTTTCTCCCTTTCACTTGATGTATATATTCATTTCCCCTCGGTTTGTATATTCATTTGTCTTACTTTCAGTAGTTTATTTTATACCTTCTCAGTTTGTTTCTCTTAAATTGTATAACTTCTTATTTACTTAAATAGCTTTTTGTTATGTTTAAGTGAGTAATAAGCCTTTGGTTTTTTTAATGCCACAGTTCTTTCCAAATGTGGGTTTTGTGTGAACTGGGTGGCTCTTCCCAACGATGGATGGGGGAGTTTGGGATCCACAATGACCTATATGATAGAGCGAGCTTCCTTGATGAATAAAGTAAACTCTTGATACTCTAGTGTCACATTAGAACTATTGTACTCAAAAAGTCAAATCATTGCATTGTTGATAATTCATACGTGTTGTGGGTAATTGTTGGTCCTAGTTGATGTGTGATTGATTTACCTTATTTGCTTGAGGACAAGCGGAAGCTTAAGTTTGGGGGAGTTGATAGTAGGGATTTTGACTACTTATTTGCAATCTTTTACTTATGTTTTAGATAAAAAAATGCTTAAAGGTATTCTCGAGAACTAATGAAATGTGCTTTCTTGCAGGAATATTGGGAATTGAGGCAAAGAAATGAAAATCAACTCAAAAGGAGTAAAATTGGACAAGGACCAAAAGAAGACAAAAAAGACCAAAGCGCGGACCATACAATACTGTGTGCGACCACAAAACTCTGAAGAGCCAATAATAGAATTCCTTCACGAAGTGCGGACCGTACAATTATTGTGCGGCCACAAAAGACAAGAATTAAAGAGTTGTGTTTTAGGGCCATGAAGATGTGTAGACCTCACTATTATTGTGTGGCCGCAGAATGCAAAAGTGAGACAGCACTCATAAATGTGCGATCCAAAGAAAGTGCCAAGTTCCAACCCAAGATCAAGAGTGCGGCCGCAATAAAAATATGTGCGTTCCGCACAATTAGAAGAGATGTGGCAGCACTAAAAAATGTGTGGACCCCACACAGAATTGTGCCGTCACATAACCTCCGCAGGGGAAATTTTGTCTGATAACTTTACCTGGGTATAAATAGATCTATTTGTCATTTTTAGGTCAAGTTTGGTGCACCTGAGAATAGATAGCCGTTTTTCCTTACTGTATTGGGTAACTTTGTAATATTTAACATTTTAACATTAGATTTTCTTCCCTAATCACCTATTATGGATTTTATCTTAGAGTCTTCTTTAGTTTCTTCATTTTCCATGAGTAGCTAAACCCTTAGCTAGGGCTGTGACCCAACCCTAGTATGGGTACTTAAAGGGTGATTGATTTAGGGCTTATTTATGATTGGGTATATGATATTTGGCCTAGTTCTTGCTTGAATTTGATAATTGATTGTTGTAAGCATTGATTCATGCCTAATTGACTTAGTCTCTACTTGAGAAAGAGAGACTAAGTCTAGGAAAACATGGCTAACAAGGAATTGGGGTGAACTCAAGAAATTGAGGTATGTCTCTTTTCTAACCTTGTAAGAGAGAATTAACCCCATAGATGGATTGATTTAATATGTGATTCTATTTGTGGGGGTTGCGTACGCATGAGGTGACGATATTTGCACCCTACTTGTTAATTTAATTTCTTAAATCATATTGGAACTTGATAAATGAATTGTAAAATGTTAAATTTCATTTACTTGCATTTTGGACGGGTCATTTGACTGTTAATGAAAATTGGTGTTTCTTTGAACATTAACCTCTTAATAATCTTGAATCGGTTGTTTATAAAGTATTTTCTCTCTCGTGGATCGGGCCGAACACCTTAGTAGCAGATAGATGCATATATGGTTCATGCCGTTCAACCCTCGATAGTGCACATTTTATATACTTGTATGTTGGATCGGGTCGTACGACCTTGTTATAATTCATGCATAAAATTTCTTGGAGTCCAATTATAATCGATATTGTTTCATTGGCTTGAGAGGTTGATTCATTAAATGATGGGAATTTAATTTGGGATTTGCTATCAGTGAAAGAATTGTTTATTTATTTCTTGTTATTGAGTTTACAGCTGCATTTACATAATCCATGCTTAATTATAATTTTGGTAATTTATTTTTAGCCCATAATAAGTGTCAAAGTCGACCTCTCGTTACTACTTCTTCGAGGTTAGGCTAGATACTTCTTGGGTACACGTTGATTTACGTACTCATACTACACTTGCTGCACATATTGTATCAGTATACATATATGGTTCTGTTGGTCCTGTGAGTGCATACGCATGGCTATTGTCGGGACTTTATGGTGAGCTGCACTTCCTTGTTAGGATCTGCAGGCCACAAAGTCTCTATCAAAGTTATTTATACTTTCCTATCTAATTTGTATTCCAGACAGATATTTCCTAGTTGATGCTCATGCACTTGTGACACCGGGTTCTGGAAATTTCTGCTAGATGTTTGGTAATGTGGTTCACATAATTACTATTATATCACCTTGTAGATTTCTTTTAATATTTAATTAAATGGATTTTATGATTTTTAAAGTAATAAAATGAGTAAATAAATTGATAAATCAATGTTGGCTTGCCCGATAGTAGCGTTAGGCGTCATCACGACCCATAGTGGATTTTGGGTCGTGACAACCTTAAAATACTGCAAGACTTGCCAAGAAAGAACAAAGTAGAAGTAGAAGTATTAGTATTTCATTCCTTTCATTTACATGACACTTGGTCTTTCTTTTCTAAATTTGTTTAGAAAAGCTTTTAAAACAATATACTTAACTAGAGATGGCAATTGGGGCGGGCAGGGCAAACTCTTAATGTGGTGGGGACGGGAGATGTAACGACCCGATCGGTCATTTTGAGAATTTGCACTTCGCTCGGTTGTTTTAGGGCATTAGTAGCTCCGTATGATGTATTATGAATTATATGGATCATCGGTTTTGATTTATTAGGTTGTTCAGAATTTGATTTGGAAGAATGATTCTCAACTAGAAGTTTTAAATATGAAAGGTTTGACCAAGTTTGAATTTTGAGTAATTGACCTCGGATTGGATTTCTGATGGTTTTGTTAGCTCCATTTGGTGATTTTGGACTTATGAACGCATCCGGATTATGATTTGGAGGTCCGTAGTAAAGTTTGGCTTGAAATGGCAAAAATTGGAATTTTGGAAAGTTTGATCGGGAGTGGACTTTTTGATATCGGGGCCGAATTACGATTTTGGAAGTTGGAGCAAGGTCCGTAATGTCAAATGTGACTTGTGTGCAAAATTTTAGGCTAATCAGACGTTATTTGATAGGTTTTGGCATCCGTTTTGGAAGTTGAAGTTTTATAGTTTGATGATTTCTAATGGAGGTATGACTCATCGTTTCAATGTTTTTATGTGTGTTTTGAGGCCCTGAGTAGGTCCGTTTTATGTTATGGTACTTGTCAATATGTTTGGACAGGGTCCCAAAGGGGTTCAGGTGAGTTTTGGTCAAGGTTCAGATCATTTTCATTTCACGCTTTATTGTTTAAGGTTTCTGGTTCTGGTATGACTGCACCTGTAGCTGGTTTGCACAGGTGCAATGGTCGCAGAAGCATTCATGGAGTCGCAGAAGCGAGAAGAGGCTGGGTGAGGAAGACTGCAGAAGCAGATTTTGTAGTGCACCTGTGTGCGTGCAGATGCGGGACTTGGAATCACAGGTGCGTAAGGCTTTGGAGAAGCGGGATTCGACATCCGTAGGTGCAGGGATTTCTGGGCAATGTTATATTTGCAGAAGCAAAGATTTAACTGCAGATGCAACAATTTATCTGCAAATGCGGAAAGTGTACGGCAAAAGCTATAAAAATCGAGGGTTTTGTTCTTTCTTTATATTTTGAGATGTGAGATTCGGATTGAGGCGATTTTTGAAGCAAATTTCTTCATAAGGATTGAGGTAAGTCTTCTCACTCAGTTTTGATTTTATTCCATGAATGTATCTTCATTTTTGGCAATTAGTTGATGAATTTTAAAGAGGAAATTGGGGGTTTTGGCTTAAAGTTTCATAATATGAATTTTTGAGTTACACCGATTTGGAGTTAGATTTGAGTGAAGCTAGTATGGTTGGACTTGTAATTAAATGGGTTGTCGGAGTTTGTGAGTTTTGTCGAGTTTCAAGGCATGGTTCCGGGCGTGATTTTTGACCAGATTTGGGATTTGATGTAGAATTCGATCTTTATCATTTGTAATTGCTTTCTTGGGCTTTATTTGATGTATTTGAGTTGCTTTTGGCTAGTTTTGAGCCATTCGGTGGTCGCTACGCGCATGATGGAATTTTTGGAGTATCGCTTGTCTTGCACGATGTCGGAATTGGCTTACTTAAGATAAGTAACTCTTCTAAACATAGTGATGAGGGTATGAAACACCGAATTACATGCTATGTGATTGATGTTGAGGTGACGTGCGTGTGGGCGTGCACCCTATGAATTATGACTCCATTCTAGGGCAGTAAATAGTTGCCCTATTTTGTTGATATTTGTGTTTTCACCATATGATAAAGTAAATGAGATGTACATCATGTTAGATATCATATTTAGGCATTATGGTGATATTGTTGGGACCCATAGTGGTCATTTTTTGTTGTCATCTCAATGATTTCATCGATATTTCGTAATCAGTCACATTCATGCATTCATATCATATGTCAATCTCAATTGTTGCTTATATGTACACCATATCATTGTTCCGGGTCAGTTTTCATGACATTGTGAGCCCGTGGGTGAGAATGGAGAGACTGACGACTGAGTGAAGCCGATAGCCTGATTATGAGTGATAGTTATGGGATCGGGCTGCATGTCGCAGCGATTATTCTGATTTATGATAGCACGTGAATTTTCCATGCGGATTCTGATATTAATACTATAACATGTGATTATGATATTGATACTATAACATGTGAGTTGTCCGTGTAGTACGTGATTTGTCCATGCAGATTATAACGCTTGGGTTGAAGAAGCCCCTCTAGAGTCTGCACACCCCTAGTGAGCGCAATTGATTATATTGAGGGATGGATCTTCCCTTGGTATGGATCTTGTTCGGAGCATTTATATACCCGAAGATGGACCTTCTCCATGGGGCTGGATTGGCCTTCCTTGGAACTGAGTGACTGATGGTCAGTGATGTATATATTCCGGGATGGATCTTCCCTGCGACGTACAGGCCATATATAGTACCGAGTGGTTGAGTATGATGAGTGGAAAGTGCAAGAAAGTGAGATTGAGTACTCTGAGAGTGTGAGTACATGATTCATCTCTGAGATACATGGCATTAGCATGCACGCAAAGCATACATGCATAGAGATGCATTTTTCCTCATGATGTACGGTATCACATCATTCATGACTTTTTGCATACATTGACATGTGGGCATAGAGTGGTATTTCACACATGTTATTTGGAGAAATGAAACATTTTATTTATTGCGTAAAGGATTTTTCAGGAAAATTACAATTTTCAAACAGTCACATAATTTTTCGACTATTGCGATCAAGGATTTGGGTTTTCACTGATATTCTTGAAAAGCAGAACTATTTTCGAAAAAACTTTGCAAAAGGTGAACATTTTTATCTCTGAGTTATTTCCTTGTTTTATGCTCTACATTGTTATGAACTGCTGTTGGTTTCTAGCTCGTCACTACTTTCAACCTGAGGTTAGGTTTGTTACTATTTGAATACATGGGGTCAGTTGTACTCATTCCATACTTCCTACACATTGCGTGCAGATTTTGGATGCCGATATTGCTGTGCATGGTGGGAGCTGGATTCGAAGGTGTACCTGCATCCCTGTTGGAGCTGCCTCTTGTTCATGGTAGCTGTAGTATTATATAACTCTGTTTATGTACTTTTCAAATAGAAGATGTGTTTTCTTCATATTAGCTTTGTAAACTCTATCCTTAGAAGCTCATGATTGTACTACCAGTCCTTGGGAAATATAAAAGATTTAAAAAATTCCTTTGTTTAATTGTTTAATTAATATTATTGAAATGGGATAGTTATGGGTTGGCTTACCTAGCAGGTTGGTTTAGGTGCCATCACGACTAGTGGATTTTGGGTCGTGATAGGAAAAATCGGGTGAAATTAAAAAATAGCCAGATTTACAAGTGGTAATTGAAAAATAGCCACAGTTTCACAAGTAATCAAAATTTAGCTACTTTTCATGTAAAGATACATTTGAATGAAAACACTAGTCAAAATCTAAAAAATATTCCAGCATAATATACTAGAGTTCCATCATCATATGCTGGACTTCCAACATAATATACTGGATTTCCAGCATAATATACTAGAGTTCCACTATAATATACTGGTCTAAGCATAATATGCTGGAAGTTCATACACAGATGATCCAATCTCCAGTATATTATGTTGGAAATTTCCGGGTGTTAGAGTAACAACATAATATGTTGGAAGTTCATATAATACCAGTTAATCGGGCTGAGTTGGCCCGTTCACAACCCGATTCAACCAGGGTCGGCCCGATGCTATAGGGGTTGAGGGTGGGCTGGGACGGTTTGGGCGGAGAGCGGGTTTTGGACGAACATTTTTTGGTAATCGGCGCATCGGAACCCGCTTAGCCCTATCACCGGTTAATGGGTTTTTACAGAGTTACAGCCCGGTCCAGCCCGATTTTTGTTACAATTTTTTTTTTTTAAAAAAACTGGACCATTGCCAATAATCAAATTCAAAAATGACCATTGGTGTCATGACCCCAGTTCGCCCTCCGTGAACATGTCATGATGGCACCTAGTCCCTATAACTAGGTAAGCCTACAAAGCGGAAAAATAACATAGCTTGCGGAATAATTAATTAAACTGAACAACTAAAAGAAAACTGTATAGAAATGCCACTTGGCATATACAACCCAATAGCGCGAAAGTCTACAATATCATCCCAAAACTCGGAAACTCACGAGAACACAAGCTAACCGAAAGTAATACACAGCTCTAACTCCAGAATATCTAAAGCAAAAGTACGAAAGGAAAAGCTAACTACTAAAGCTAGAGTAAGATAGAGACTCCTGATCTGCGGATGCGGAAGATGTACCTCGAAGTCTCTGCTAGATCTCTCCGCCTCGAGAGTGATACACCTGGAACGAAGTACCTGGATCTGCACATGAAAAAACACATGCGCAGAAAGGGCATGAGTACACCACAGCGGTACTCAGTAAGTGCCAAGCCTAGCCTCGGTTGGGTAGTGACAAGGAAGGTCAGGGCCCTACTAAGATTAAGCATAATAATAAGTCTTGCAATAGCATGAAATAAACAGAAGTAATGAGTACAACTATGAAGTAAGACAGGTTATACAAGGCAACAATTAACATCCAGAGAATAAGATAACACAAAGTAAAACAGCTCAATTCAATACCAACAACAAGGATCTCCCAGGATAACGTCCTGTAGTCCTTTTCATCAACTGTTCAAGGAGATCCCGAGATATCGTCCCGTAGTCCATCATATGAGTATATTTGAAGGATCTCCCGGGATACGGTCCCGTAGTCCAACTATCAATGTGTAGGAGGGATCTATCGGGAATCTAACCCGCAGTTCCAAAGTAAATGTGCAAGGGAATCTACTGGGAATCTAACCCGTAGTCCCAAAGTAATCAAGCAAGGGGGGAGCTACCGGAATCCCACATCCGTAGTCCCAATGTAAATACGCAGTCACAACACGAAGATATTCAGAAATGAAGCTCAAAAATACAAGGTAACAGGTAGTTCTAGCCTAACAAGTTTCACGTAATGCAAACAACGCAACTTGAGCAAATAGGCAATTTAGAACAACTAAGCATGCTTTTCTAGCTAACACAATCTATAATTGCAAATAAAATACAACAGATAAGAAGGAAACTCAGTCAAAATATTTAAAGTAAAACCGGATTTTTCAACAATTAGCTCAAGTACGCACTAGTCACCTCACGTACAAGGCATTCAATTATCAAATATCATATCCTAAGGGGAAAGGTCCCCCACACAAGGTTAGATAAGCCACTTACCTCGAACCGGCTCAAAAATCAACTAGAAACCACGCCTTCGCCACGAGTATCTGACTCTAAATGGCCCAAATCTTTTCAATTCAATTACATATTATAAATAACATCTCAAGCAATTAATTATACTATTTAATTTAAAGGTAAGGCGTGAAATTAGGTAAAATGACCAAAATGCCCCTCAGGCCAACATCTCGGAATTGGATAAATTTTACATTTTCAGAACCCTCATATTCCCACGAGTCTAACCATACAAAAATCTGCCAAATCGGACATCAAACACCCACTCAAAACTCAGAATTTCGGCCTAAGAAGTTTCTTCCAATTTTTCCCAATTTTTGATTCCTAAATCCGAATTTAAATGATAAAATTAACCATAGATTGATGGAATATAACTAGAAAGGATTAAAGAAATGTTACCCAATGATCTCCTCTTCAAAACCCTCTCAAAATCGCCCTCTCTCGAGCTCCAATTTGATTTTTTAAACTTTTGAAACTAAACCCTTGAATTTCATATTTTTGACCAGTGATTTCCGCTTCTGCGGTCAAGGGACCTCACCCGAGGTCCCACTTCTGCGGACCATTTGTCACATCTGCGACTCTCACTAATTGTACCAGCTTCCGCATCTGCGGACCACTAACCGCATGAGCAGTTTCGCTTCTACGAAAATTGCACCGCATCTGTGGTTCCTGAGGAAAAATCCCACTTTCGCTTCTGCGGTCCTCCACGCCGCATTTGCGGTTCCCAAGCCGCAGATGCGAAAATACCTAAAGCAGTAAAAAAAACCCGATACCTCCCAACTTCCAAAGTCCTTCCGTCAACCATCTGAAATCATCCCGAGGCCCCCCGGACCTCAACCAAAAGCACCAATAACACCTAATATCCTATTCAAACTTGTACCCATCCTTAAAACACCTTAAACAACATCGGAAACCTGAATTAATCAAAGATTTAACCCTAAGAACTCGAAATTTCCTCCAAATACGCTTTCAATAAAAAACCTAACCAAAACACGTTTGAATGACCTGAAATTTTATACACACATCCCAAATGACATGACGGAGTTATTGAAACTTCCGGAATTCCATTCCGACCCTCGGATCAAAATCTCACTATCGGACCGGAAACTTAAAAAATTCAAACTTCGGCCTTTCAAGCCTAAATGAGCTACGGACTTCCAAAATGGACTCTAAACACGCACCCAATCCCAAAATCACCTAACGGAGCTAATAGGACCATCAGATTTCCATTTCGAGGCCGTCTTCACACTGTTCTCACTATGGACCACTTTCCAATGCTTAAGCTCTCATTTAGGGACTAAGTGTCCCAAAACTCTCCGAAACTCAAAACCGAACATCCCGGCAATTCAAATTAGCATAAATAGACTTGGGGAAAGCAGTTAATAGGGGATCAGGGCGTTAATTCTTATGACAACCAGCCAGGTCGTCACATCCTCTTACACTTAAACATTCGTTCATCCTCGAACAAGCATAAAGATATACCTGAAGTAGTGAAAAGATGAGGGTAACTGCTGCGCATATCCTGCTCGGTCTCCCAGGTCGTCTCCTCGGCCGGCTGACCCCACCACTGAACCTTTTCTGAAGCGATGTTCTTCGACCTCAACTTTCAGATCTGCCTATCCAATATAGCCATGGCTCCTCAACATAGGATAGATCCTTTCCCAGCTGGACTTAAATGAAATCCAACACATGCGATGGGTCACCGTGATACCTCCGGAGCATTGAAACATGAAATATCGGATGAACCCCGGCCAAGCTGAGAGGTAAGGCAAGCACATAAGCAACCTCCCCAACTTGCCTCAAAATCTCAAAAGGGCCAATAAACCACAGACTCAACTTTCCTTTCTTCCAAACCTCATGACGCCTTTCATAGGCGAAACCCGAAGCAGGACCCGCTCACCAACCATATACGAAACATCACGAACCTTCCTATCTGCGTAGCTCTTCTATCTAGACTGGGTTGTATAGAGTCTATCCTGAATCATCTTAACCTTCTCCAATGCGTCCTGAACCAACTCTGTGCTCAATAGCCTGGCCTCACCCTGCTCAAACCAACCCATTGGGGATGTACACCTCATACCATATAAAGCCTCATATGACGCCACCTAAATGCTGGACTGATAACTGTTGTTGTAAGCAAACTCTGCCAATGGAAAAAACTGATCCCAAGACCCTCCAAACTCAATCACACACGCACAGAGCATATCCTTAAGAATCTGAATAGTGCACTCGGAGTGTCCGTCCGTCTAAGGGTGAAATGCTATGCACAACTCCACCTGAGTACCTAGCTCCTGCTGCACAGCTCTCCAGAACCGCGATGTAAACTGAGTACCTCTGTCTGAAATAATAGAAATTGGAATACCATGCAGACGGAAAATCTCTCGAATATAAATCTCCGCCAACCACTCCGATGAATAAGTGGTACACACAGGAATAAAATGAGCGGACTTGGTCAGCCGATCCACAATAACCCAAATGGCATCAAACTTCTTCAGGGTCTGTGGGAGTCCAGATACAAAGTCCATGGTGATGCATTCCCATTTCGACTCCTGAATCTCTATCTACTGAAGCAACCCACCCGATCGTTGGTGCTCATACCTCACCTGCTGGCAGTTAAGGCATCTAGACACATACCCAACTATATCCTTCTTCATCCGCCTCTACCAATAGTGCTGCCTCAATTCGTGATACATCTTTGCGGCACCCGGATGGATGGAATACCGCGAACTATGGGCCTCTACTAAAATCAACTTTCGAAGCTCATCAACATTGGGCACACAAATTCGACCCTGCATCCTCAATACCCCGTCATCTCCAATGGTCACATATCTGGCATCACCATGCTGAACCTTATCCTTATGGACAAGCAAATGAGGGTCATCATACAGTCGTTCCCTGATACGATCAAATAAGGAAGACCGGGAAACCACACAAGCTAGAACCCGACTAGGCTCTGAAAGATCCAATCTCACAAACTGGCTGGCTAAGGCCTGAACATCCATCACCATAGGCCTCTCTAAAGCTGGTAAATATGCCAAACTCCCCAAACTCTCCGCCCGACGACTCAAGGCATCCGCCACCATATTGGCCTTGCCCAGGTGATACAGAATAGTAATATCATAATCCTTCGACAACTCTAACCACCTCCTCTAACGCATATTTAAATCCTTTTCCTTGAACAAGTGCTGAAAACTCCAATTGTCAGTATAGATCTCACTAGGCACACCGTACAAATAATGATGCCATATCTTCAAGGCATGAACAATAGCAGCTAGCTCAAGGTCGTGGATGTTGATACCCAATTTTCCTAAGTATTTTTTATATCCAAAATACTTCCAAAATAACATATTGGTGCATATATAAGCATACCCAAGAGTTTTGGCGTTTTAAATGATTTTTTAACCAATTTATTGCCTATTTTATACAACAAAATCCAATAATTATTTCCAAAATTATCATTCATGGCGAATAATTTATTCAATTCTCACATTTACACAAAAATATAATTAAGGTAATTTTTGCATATTTTTTACAAGTTTATTTGGTATTTTAAAGCTAAATTACATATTATTGCAATTATAGCTTATTTTGTAATTTATGGCATTTTATGTTTATAAAATTAGTCCCAGCATTTTTTTATTAATATTTATATAATATTCATTTGCCCAGTACTCTTAATCCAATACGATTTTATAAAAATTTTAAAAGGAAAATTGGCTATTTACGACCTAGCCCTAATTACATTTCAATTATAGCCAAATTGGCACCCCTATTCAAGCCAATTCAGCCCCAAAATTGAGCCCAAATCAACCCCATTCCAATTTCGTCCTAACCCGACCTAGTACCCATTTAAAGCATACCCATCCGTTTTCTTCTAATCTGAGACGTTGATCATTTTGATCAACGGCCCAGACCTCCCCTTTCCTTTTTTAATTCCAAACGACCTCATTCCCTACCTCATTATTCACCAAATGCCGCCCTTAAATCCCTCTCTTCTCTCAACTCTCTCAACTCACCTCAAACCCTAGCCGTCGCCCCTCGTAGAAACCCTAATCCATGGCTCCGCAGACTCATCGGAGGCCTACACCAGCCTCCTATGGCTTCTATGTGCTCATCTCTGGTGTCCTATGACCAGACCTTGAAGGGGGTCTCGACCAAGCTTTTGCTCGATGGCTGTTCTCCGGTCATCTTCAACCTCTGTCCGACCAGCCATGGCCATTCGAGTTCAATATTCGACTGTCCTGCTCAGATCGGGAGTTTCCAAAGCCTTTCCCATCTCCTGGGTTTCTTATGAAACCCTAGCTCTAAGGTTCCTTCGAGTTATTCTTAAATCTGCTCCAGATCTATGTGTGTTTGAACTTTCTGAGCATGTTTCTCGAAGTTTCCCCAATTTTTGCTTTCAAAACTCTTTGTTCTTTAACTATGGTTTATGTTAAGTTATTTCGAATCTCCTCCCTTGTTCTTGGCATGTTTATGTACTTTGCTAGTTTGTTTCCCTTATCTGAGTAAACATGTTGGAAAACCCTAATTTTGTGATTTTTGTTTGAGTCTATTTGTTAAGGTTTCATTCGATTCATACGCTTATCATCTCTAGGTTTATTTGATGTTAAAAACCCTAATTTTGGGGATTTACTTGAGTTCCTGAACCTATCTTCTTGGTTTATTGATTAATAGTTAAAACCCTAATGTTTAGGGGTTTTCACTTGGAACTTTTAAATTGCTTGTTGTTTCACCTGTTTGTCATCTCTAAACTCAACTGATTTGAAAACCCTAGTCTCTTTGGGAGGCTATTCGAGTCCTGTGGGAATGTTTGTGCAGCTTGTGTGTTTGAAATTATTCAACTTGATTCCTTGTTTCAAAATTTCTTTTCTCTATATGTTCTACGATTATGATTCTCACTCGACTCTCTGCGTGTTTTCGATTCCTTCTCTCTCTATTACACACTGAAGCCTAACTAGCATGTTTTGAATGTCTGCTCTATGCTATT